>JAOUQW010000010.1:13009826-13020351 GCA_028565825.1 Olivaichthys viedmensis | reverse complement strand
ATAAGTCTGTAATGTAATGAAACGTGGAGAAGGTGAAAGGGGTGTGCAGACTTTCTGGCTTGACTGTATATATATATTAGAAGCTTACACAGTCTTAGACACTATTCCAGCTATTTGGTTACCATTTTTCTTCTTTTATTTCTGTCTTTTTGCTTTTAGTTTTATAGGAATAAAAACAGACGTGTGGTTTCTCTGGTTAACGCTGGACACTTGTTAAACAGATGTGCTTTTTTCCACCCTTGGGGGTTGTGCAGTGGTTAACAGCAACATTTGACCTGGCCTGAACTCTTCTCCCTGACCAAAGTCTGACTCCGACTCCCAGACGGGGTCAACTGACCCTTTTCAGAGCTCCTGCCCTTTAGCGCAGGGCACTAAGAAGGTGAGATGCAGTCGTGGGCTTCTGAAAGAATCCAGAACGTCACACTGTTTTTTCCATTGATGAAAAGATGGCGATCTAAAGTTAAGGGTTCTCAGCTGAATCAGAGTTGTACCAGCCACTTCTTAGAGCTTCATTTTCTCATGTCATAAGGTGAAATTGTCCTCATATTCAACCCTGCTCTCAGCTTCAGAGCTTTTCTATACCTGCTTCCTTCCCTTCCTTTTTTTCCTGAAAGGTTTTGAAAGAACAGGTTCTATGGGTGAAACATTATAGAGTGTGGTACAGATTCTCCATACACCACAGTAATGGAGTTGTTTGAGGTCTTTTCAGACTTGGTGGATGGTGAAATTCCAGTAGCTAGGAAGCCTCAAACTTATGTGGAAGTCTCAAACCCCTCCGTTGTAGACAGGAAATGACGAGCAACTTTGGAAATGCTGCTCTTGCCTGGGATGTCTACTGATGTATGACTATTGCACTTTTGACTACCTTTTTAAACAGCCCGTCAAATAAGTTCACTAGGGTTTACCCAGAAAAGTCAGGCTCCGGTTATGCCCCTGAGTGAGGACGCTTGGCCAGGATGGGGGTTATCTGTGTTTCCAAGAGTGTTATCTTTATCTTGACACTTCATTTGAATATCTGACGGTGTTAAAAAGGGACTTTTCAAGTTGAAAGGCATTGTGCATGCTTACTAACATACTACCCTCTTGGGATGGTAGTGTCACATGCCGTTTGGTCATAAATGATACTGGCATAAGCCAAAGAAACGGTCTCCTACTGAGTCCAGAGCTCATGAAATGTGTGTTAAATAAAAGCAGTCAAGCTTCCTGCTGCCGAACAATTTTCAAGGTGTTCTATAAATAATTACCCTGAAAAGGTTAGACGTTGCCTCATGAAACCTTGTCACCCATAACCACAAAATGACAGATTTGATTGGTGGGTTATAAAAATTTTTTTAAATGTTTGTTTTTTTAAATTATTAATAATCCATTGAATGTTCCCACATTTCAAGCTCAAGACTAAGCAAAAACGTATGCTAGTACAACCCTGTATGTAAATGAAATGCTGTCAGTTTAGTGCATTTGAACATCTCAAACCTCAAGTCAAACAAAGGTAAACCTTGCTGGATTGTAATAACGTTAAAAGTAACCATTAGCTGTTTTCTTGATTTTAAATTATTGTGGCCCTTCAGCAAAGATCTAGAAGTGCCTTGTAAGGCCTGTCATCAGCCCAGATTATAAGTCAGATAAGACATCTTTTGACTTGGAATGTCAGTTGTTTGAAAATCTCAATTGCATGTTAACCACAAAGCAGGGCTGAGAGAGCCAGGGTGTGGACCGAGTGCAGTGCCAGTGTATGCAAACCTGGCAAAACCAAGACTTCTTAAAGAAAAACTAGCTCTTAACCACTAATAGTGTGTTTAAAACCACAAAAGAGAAACTAAGCCAGGAAGCGGACTTTGTCTTTATTGAACACTGCTGTTGCTCCCGCTTCGGTTCCGTATTAATTTACGTCTTGTTTCCAGTGCCTGTTCTCCAGCTGCTCCTCGCCACACTGCCTTTGGCTCTGCATCTCTAAACATGGTGAGTTTGGGTTGTGGTTGTGTGTCCCTTTCCAGAACACAGTTGCTTATGGTTAGTGTTTGGTGGTCTTTCCTTGGAGTTGTAAGCATTGGTTTTTTTGGTTTGGAACAGTTCAGCACTTGGTCTGCAGACACCATGCTTTTGAATGTAGGAGGTCTGTGCTGTTACTGTTCGCAGGTCCGTTTTTCCTGGCAATTAAATGTAGCATACCATATAACTGTTAAATGTGTTCAGCAGCTCCGTGCAATTTTTATGTAGTTATTTTACAAGCCTTCCATGTTGCCAAGTTTTTTACGTGACCTGTCACTGCCCTGCTATATTGAAACAGCTTGTAATGGTACCTGTGCAAACACTACTTGAAAGAAGTGTGCCAGGGGGCAGGTATTTAAGATTCTAATCTCCCTGTCTGATGCCCTGTCTGATCAGCTTCCTTTTATCCCCAACGGCTTCAGTGGTGTATTGAATTTTACCCAAAAATAGATGCCTATGCAGTCTATGCAGTGCCTTGTCCGTGAGTTTTGAGGCTACGTTTCTACGTTTGCAAGGACTTTTTGTCGTCTGGTTGGGTTATCACTTTAAGTCCCTGATTTCACTTGAGACCTGCATTGAAGGATAAATGATCAAATCAGTTGCTGTCAATTGAGCATTGAGGTGCCATTAGGACCCCGCATGAAATACACTAGTCATCATTGTTAGTCTGTTCATCTGTCCACAATTGGTTATCATAAAAGACTCAAGCTCGTGCCGCACCAAGCCAACGTCGAAGAACGAGCACCAACAAATTCTGGAAATATGCTGTAAACATGCTTTAAACAACTTTTAAAGTTGCACAGTTAACCCTTCTTGACTTGCCTATGTTCTAGGTTTATTTATATGTAGTCCTAGAAGACATTTATTTGTGAGAACTAGAGGAACGCAGATAGTGCTGTTTTATGCTGGTAGGTTGCTTGGTTTCTTATTTCCTTCCTGAATTAAGTGACAAGTGTGGCCAATGAATTGTGCCCAGCTAACAGCATGTCAGTGTGGCTAAAAGGGAACTTAGCTCGGAATGCACTTACCCGTCCCAGCCATCCACCACACTGTGGTCATAAAAGCTGCTGGAGAATGACTGCTGCCTGCTGCTGTTCAACAGGATTAACATTCTGCTGCCCCATTCCACAGCCCCAAAGAAACCCATGTCTTTTTATGTAATCGAGCGGCCCTGCAAAGCCTGGTGGCAATATGTGGCGGAAATTAGAGTGTGTGACTTTGCACATCCCTCACAAACAGTGCCTTTTGAGAACTTTTCATAACCAAACCGGGTGTAGGATGGGGAAAAAAAGTGTATGCCGATGTGGTGATTTTGTGATGAGGATTGTTTGTGATTATTGTTTTGGTTAAGGTTTAGGATTCCAATAACCTGTTTCATGTTGTGCTATTTTTCTCACTCATACTATGTAGGTTACTAAATGTGACTGCTTATCTTCTCTTCGTGTCTTGCGTATAAGCTTCTCCTCCTGCAAGTGCAGGCATCTGTTCCAGCACCATGGGCTCAATAATATCCTTGACAGTAAGAGCCTCATGAGGTGTTCTCAGAAATCCGCCGTCTGCTGAGTGCACCAGCTGCCTCCTCAATTACAGGCCTCTTCTCTCATCTCGATACAGCTGGGAGCTTGTTGCTTCTGGTGAAGAAGCAGCCAGACCCAAAACTGGAAAAAGCTGGTGCTCCTCTCTCTGCATGCCTCATTAATACCACCCCTGCCTGTTCTCTTACTGAAATGTGCTCAGTGGCTGTGGTGAGCAATCAAGCGTCAAATTGCTGCAGTGCTGTTTTGCTGTCATAACAGTGACCACACATGAGTTATCACATCATTGTGATTGCACGAAGAGTTGTCATTGATGAACTCCACGTCCTATCATTGTTGAACAATACAACCCGTTTTGAGTACTTTTCATTATGGCTTAGGTTAAAGACGTGCTTTAACCGTCTTGAGAACATTTTAATTAATTAATAAATGTATTCATTAATTAATAAATTAACTCTTAGGGATGCACCTAAATCTAATACTGATTTGCAGTGTTGGACTGACATTAGCCTGAAAGGCTGGATCATATCGTATCGGATTTGACATATCCCATCCGATCCACTGACATTTTAAGCTGTAAATGTGTTTTTATCCTTTTTTTATTTATTTATTTTTTTGTTCCTCCCCTAAGTAGTTTTCTTCTCACCTGTTACACGTCAGCCACACTCTTAGAAAAAAGGGTTTCTCAGGGGTTGTTTTTTTTTGTGGAAAGTTAAGGGTTCTTGGCTTCCTAAATGGCTCTACTTGGGACCCTCTCTGATATGAAAACCACCTGTTATAGGGTTCGACCTAGAATTTTTAAGGGTCCCCCCAAGAGGGACAAGTCAAAGAACCTTTTAGGGTTCCTAAGATTGTTCCATCCTGGGATGGCAAAAGCTAAACGGGAAGCCAGCCACTGCATTTCTTTGAATTTCTGCTCATGTAGTGTCATGGGACAGCTGAATGCGCTTGAAGGGGAGCACTTTTTAATTAAATGAGAAAAGAAGGGTTTGCCTTTAACTATAATGGTCAATGCTATAATGTGGAGTATTGATGGGTACGGGGCAGGATGTCTGCCAAGGCCTGTGTTTCTCAAATCAGTCCTCAGGCCACATTTTTGCATCCTAGATCCTAACACACCTGTACCAAGCCATCAAGAACACTGAATTACCAGGGGCTGTATTCACAAAAAAAAATCTTAAGGCTTAAAGTAGCTCCTAACTGGCAGATCCAAGAAAAAAAAAAAAAAAAAGGCATGTTTATCCTAATTTTAAGACTTTTTAAATCCTAACTCTTCTCAAATGTGTGGGTATTGCAGTGATTGTGGAGTTAGTAAGGGATGCAGTCAGTCACCTCACCTACTAGGAGAATTAATGCAGTACCACCGGAGATCAAGATTTACACAACTCCGCTACTTGCCCACATGAGCAAATGCAGTTAAACTGCAAATATCATCTGAGTCATGTTACACATTAATGCTTTCTCCCAACCGCACATCGTCCCATAATTCAATCGGTTTTCTTTTTTAGATGTTCACAAAGGTTGTTATCGGGTTTACTCTGCT
This sequence comes from Olivaichthys viedmensis, assembly GCA_028565825.1. Lineage (NCBI taxonomy): Eukaryota > Metazoa > Chordata > Actinopteri > Siluriformes > Diplomystidae > Olivaichthys > Olivaichthys viedmensis. The sequence continues at coordinate 13,015,284 of JAOUQW010000010.1, read as the reverse complement.
ACATACGAGGGCTGTGTAAACGTAAATGAAATTAAAATTCTCTCAGTAATATATAATGTGACCTTGTGTACAAGTTGGCCGAAAATATTATTTATGTGAGCGTTAAGATTTTTGTTTTCATGTATGAAATCAGTGACATTTAAAAAAGAAAAAATTGCGATATGACATCGTGTTATTGCAGCCTAATATGACTGAATTGTTTTTTTTTATGAGTTTACCGCAGCCCGCTACCGCATCAGCCAATCACTACCAATATTCATTCATGAAACACTCCATCATCCATAGCAACGGGGTCAACCCCGCCCTTCTTCTTGGCTTAGGAATTCCTCAGTAAAAGTTCCTATCAGCAGTTTCTTGAATAGGTTTTAAGGAGAATCTCTTAGCTTAGGACTTTTAGTGCCACTTAGGATAACTCTTAGTGGTAGGATAAGATTCTTTGTGAATACTGGCCCTGATTTACATGTGTTGGGCGATGAGGGAGAGCAAAAATGCGGGCCTTCTGGCGGGTGGCTTGAGGACTGGGTTGGGAAACGCTGACCAAGGCTGACAACGGATTCTATAACACTAAAGTATTCTTTTCAGATGTACTGTGCAAAAGCCTTTACAGGTTTAGGCTGTTATTTTCCTCAAAGTGTTTTTAGGATGTACCTGAAACATAAGACAGATCACTGTATAGATTCTTCTGTCAGGTATTGAAACTCCTCAATCTGTATAGAAAATCAAGAACCTGTAGCCGCATGTCCACATTAGCCTCGTGCCATTATTTGTTATTGAATATTGATTTGCTTGTTTGCCTCTAATCTCTGCCCCATTTCCCATTTAATGAATTAGTAGCCTAGCCTCTGGCATCGTTCTTCCTGAACTAAAAAAATGCTGGTGTCACCCTGATCCTTAAGAAAAGTCGTTTAGATCAACAACTATACGACCGATAACTATAGCTAGGCTTTCTGTTCACATAGAGAGTAATGGGTTAGCGATCATCTGTAGGAAATGGCCAACGTGGCAGACAATTTTAGATCTTTGATGGTTTTCATTTGGGGTCTTGCATATATTAAAACCTAGGTTTCTCCTCAAAAGTAAGCAAACATTTAGGAAAGGAACAGCTTGTCCATTTTATTTAATGTAGTTCTATTTTGTGGCTCAGAGATTACATTAATTACAACCAAATAAAACGAACTGACTTCTCGTTTCACGTAATTCATCTTGTGAGATTGGACACCCAAGAACAATGCTCCAGTCGATTAATTCCTGACTGCACAAAATTATAACGAACTTCGAGTTGGATTGCCGTAAAAGTCGACATAAATACTGATGATTGTTCAGACTGATTTAAAAAAATAATAATAATTTTTTTTAGTGCTTTCAGTCAGGTTTTCATCTGTTCCATACTACTCCGACTGCTCACTTTACGGTCATTAATGACCCTTGCTGCTGACTCTCTTGCTCTGAACATAGCTCTGCCTTTGACACAGTGTGCCACAACACACTTCCCATCTTGCGATAGATATTGATGGAACTCCAGTCAAGCCCTCTCGTACAAATCGTAACCCGAGTTTCGTCTGTGTCATTTCTTTTTTTTCTTCTTCTTTTTTTTTAACATTGCTTGCCTTTGGCCTTCTTAGTTTTAAAGACTTAAACTCTTATCCATGCCTTTATAAATCCCTGTCTATCCGATTTATAATGCTAGCCCGATCTTTTTTCGGAAACAATTATGGTATGAAATCGGAACATATCACGACCATCCTTTACAAACTCCATTGACTACCTGTCTCTTACCATGATCAATACACATTCCTTCTGATGACCGTCAAAGCACTTTGTGGTCTCGCCCTACATCCGGTTTGCTTGTGGTTTGTTCCTTGGGTGGCTGTTTTTTTAGCGTCATGGCTTCCAAACCGCGCCATTCCCTCCCTCGGAATCTTTGTGACACCTCTTCCATTGTATCTTCTTAAAATTTTCACAAAAAACTCCTCTGTTCTCCCTATGACTCCTTTTTTTTCTGTTGGTTTGTTGTCGTGATTTATGTGGTTCGATGTCCTTTCCCATGAGATGTGTGTAATGCTGTCTACTGTAAAGCGACCTTGGGGTTTTTTGGTTTTTTTTTCCCCAGCCTTTGTTATGATTAATCTTGTAAGCAGCCAAAGCCCCAGTTTTGACAGTTTCTGACCTTTCATTTGATCCTATATTTCTAACAGTTGTGATGCCTGTTACAGAAGTATTACTTTACAGATGGTACAGGTGACCTTATCGCTTTTTACAGAGGCGTCACTATAAAAAATGAAATGATCATGTAGAAAATAAAGTATTCCCCCAGGCTAGTACAGATTTTACAATGCAACTGTGTGGGTGTGCCAAGTGTGTTTCTCTTAGCGTCGTATTTGATCCTACAGAAAAAGAGGTCTCTCACTCGAGGTCTGAGAGCCATTAAAACCTCTAATTAGACAATCAAATTGAGTTTCAATGCCGAATAAGTGCCAACATTTGTGAAATCAAAGGACTATGGAAACAAGGTGGGAAATGGGGGAAAAAAAACACCTGTAAGTTTGGTTGACACTGTAATCATGCTGTACACATAAGTGCTGTGAGCCATGAATCATAATTACAGAACATTTAATGATGGCATCTAAATCTGACATAACGCACAATGCCGTGCGAGTTTGACCCCATTCTGGACAATGGGGCCTCATGGTGATGCACCGAAAAGTTGCTTCAGTGTTGCATATTGGCTTGATTTTAATTTTATGATTAGTGATATTTGTTTTCTATAAGAAAGGCAACTGTCTTGTTATAGCTTGGGGTTCTATACTTGTGTAAGATTTTTGTGATTGCAAATAAATGCTATGCATTTATACTTCAGTGGTTGTTTGGGAGATGAAAATGCTATATTCAGTAATATAAGTGTAGGGTTTGCCACCGAGTGCAATATTTTATCAGAATAAAGTACTAGAATCGAAAGACTAAAATAGTCTGTTTTTTTGGTTTTATAGAAACCTAAACCTAGCCTTTTCCCCTGTGTCTTTGTGCAGATGGATTCTCCAGTCTCCACGCCGGCCCCCCCACCTCTTCATCTCCTCGCTCCGGTTGGCAGCACTGATATCTCCTCTCCATGTGAACAGATCATGGTTCGCACGCGCTCAGTCGCCGTCAACACATCTGATGTGGCTCTTGCGACAGAACCAGAATGTCTAGGCCCCTGTGAGCCTGGCACCAGCGTCAATCTGGAAGGCATCGTATGGCAAGAAACGGAGGACGGTAAGAAGAATCAGCAAAGGCTTCTTCATTTTTAGTTGACCCACTTACATCTATGAAATATGTTTGTGTTAGAGCTATCTGCTTCTGTAACATGGCAGGATTGCAATGCAGAGAACACAGGTTTAAGAAAATGGTATCAATTTGTCACATAGCCCTTTTTTTTTTCTCTCTCTCTCTTTCCATAACAGTGTCTGATTTGTCTAGGGCAAGACAGACAGCTATTACAGTGCCAGCTCAGAAATAGCTCTGGCAGAAGTGTCTCTTTTTTTGTGGCATTTGCATTTTAGTGGTTTCTGTTGTAAAAGTACGCGTCCAGATAAAAGACAGCATGTCCAATAAACCTGAAACACGGCCGTGTTTTTCATCCTGCATTTGATGCCGTTAGGTAGCTGGCAGAAAAGGTCCTCTTGCGTCACATGCATGCTCAGGCATGAGTCCACTGCAGGGGTGTTAATTTGTTTTGTGACGAGCGCTAACAATAATGAAAGCATAAACAACATTGTTCACTGTCAACCTCCAGCATGGTGCTTTTGAACAGCGAGGGACTGTCGCTCCGGTCATCCAGTCAGTCGTTGTTGGGCAAGCAAAAATCATATTATGGTGACCTGAGTAAACTGTGGTGAGGCGGACATGTTTATCACCGAATCTCTCTTTTAAATTCTTATTCCGAATCCCACTAATGACTGATAAAATTTCCATGCAGTATTCAAAATTGCTGCAATTTCAAACATGAGCCAGCCCGCGTGCTCCCACGCATCCCATTAACTGCAGTGCACTACTACATTTCAGTCCCTCTGGACAAACCTGACATGAGCATGGGGAGGATGTATGACTACCTTGCTCTTTCCATCTTCTGCCCTGCTCTGCAGCCCACTTGGTGATTCACTGCCTCGTTTCTAGCACTTCAGTACCTCTCATGCAGTGTTAGTAGTTCCTGAGCCCCAGAGGTCTCATCATGGCGCGGCAGCCTCCGCTTGACAAATGTGGAAAATAAGCCAGAGAAAAGTCTAAAGCTGCCTCCAGAGAGCACTGAGAAGATGAGCAATAGCCAGAGAAGTGTGTTGGTGCTGTCAGTGCCATTTCACTGCTGGAATTACGGGGCTGTTGGAGACGAGTCTGTCAGGGCTGCTGAGATTATCCTAGGCTTGGCTCCCATTGAGCAGCGTATAATGGGCTGGTGTTAGGCAGTTAACCGTTCTTGGCTCTTAAAACATAAAACATGAATGTAATGAATGCCATATTTTACAAAATGGCTAAATGGATGTATTTGCATGTATAGTCACAACACACTCCATAGAAACGATGAGTACATTAGCGCATCCACAGGCACAGTGTTTTTATATACATCTTTTTAACACCGGTGTTATTTATTATTTACTATCAGCTACTATAAACTGGATATTTTGCTCAATAAAACATTTTAATTGGAATTAAGTGCAGAAGCCAAATTGTGTTCTTGGTTAATATAAAAGTAATTATCAATTGATGCAGATCATATCCTACCAATACTAAAGTGTTGGTGATGCTCCTTTTTAAATTTGCTCGTCGTCGGACTCCACCTAAAATGCTTTTCTCCTTAATTGAAGTCATGTTCATTTGCACCCAAAGGCTGAGCAACCTTTTGCTGTGGAATTTGACTACCAAATTCTGACCTTTCAGCGTGGAGTATTTAGAGAGCTGTGTGGATCAATGAGCGCCCTCATGCTGAGCCTTCAGAGTGAAGTGCAGAGGGGGAGAGGAACCCGTGACCTTCCATCTACGACCTCTTTCAATCAGTAGCCCAGGATGCCTGACAGCGCCCCGTGCTCACAGAAGGAGCCACAATAGTGACGAGAGGCAGCGAGAAGATTTGTTGAAAGCAGCGGGACTAAGGGAGGCTGAAGCATGACAAGAAAGAGAAGCGGTTGATTTGAGAGTAGCATAAAGGAAGTGAGATGCACTTGGAGAGAAAAGGAGTGGCTTTTTGAAGGTGGTACAGGGATACAAATCTCTCGTCGGGGATATTGCTGTGACCCTGCGGTTTGGGCCAGCAAAGCTTCAGCTCTCGCGGGTAACGCATGCTGACAATTGGAAATGTCAGCTCCAAATCCTCTGAAAGTTTATTGCTGCTGTGTCTTAGCCCATGACAAGCGTTTGGCCTTGTTTCCCTTCCTGAGAAGTGCTTTAGAGATGCTACTCGTCCTTTGAGACCACTACTAGCTAGCCT
>JAOUQW010000010.1:12996511-13009165 GCA_028565825.1 Olivaichthys viedmensis | reverse complement strand
AAAGAGGTTCCTACACTTGTCACTTACATGAATTGGTGGCTTTCTTCATCATGCTGCAAGAAGACAATGTTGCAATGTGACTGAAGTAGACTTGCAAATTTACCAAAAAATATCATTAAAAAAAAAAGTCCTTCATAACAATCATTTGGTTTGCAACTTTTTTGCACTTGTATTTTTCCATCTACACAATAACCTGAACTAGAAGTTTAACAAACTTCTAGGTTCTTGGTCCTAATAACAGAACAGCTTCCATACTACTAACTATTGGGGACCTTTTCCGTCCACAACTTCTTGGAATTTAAGACCTCTCACTGACTTATGTCTGTAGCTGATTCCAGTTTACGATGAGCAATACAACAAGCAACCAATCTTTCAAATCTTTAATTCTTCAAAGAAGTAACCTAGATGTTACGAGCTAGTTACAATAGTTACCACCTCAGTAGTAATAGTTACTACTACAAAAGTAGTCTCAGACACGCCGTGGGCCGTATGCAGTATTCTGGCCCCAAGCTTCAGCATCTTGAAGGTTGTAGTGCAGTGTCAATCAAACTGCCAAAGGTTTTGGCCCTTTGTCTTTTCCTTTAATATTGAAGGTTGAGATGAATTCACAGTAACTCGAATAGGCTATGTTGGTCTTTTTATTTTATTTTGTGTGAATGTTCTAAAGGGTTACCAACTGGGCGCATTAAATTCTCCTTTATTCCCCCACACTAAATGGGAGGTTGTGGTGTTCTCACGGTGTCTCAGGTTCTCAAATCTGTACTTTGCCTCCCCTCTCGCCTCACTCTGGGGTTTACAGGCTCCACCTGACTGCCAAAAGTAAAAAAAGCAGTATTGCTTTCTCTAGGAGCCACAAAAAAAAAAACGGCCTGGGGGTTGGGCGCATTTGTCACTCCTCTATTGAGCACAAGCCACTCAGCTGTGCTAAATCACCAGTGTGGTTATTAGAAAAAAGAGGCCTTCAACCTCTCGTTCGTCTCCTTCCTGTCCCCTCTTGTTCCCAGGGAACATGCTCACCTTGGTTGTGTGACCCGTATAATCAGAAGAGGCGGCCACCGGAGTGAGCAGGTTGAAAGATTAAACCTCATAAAATTCACATTTCTAACAACCAGTTTTTTCCTCATTCTGCCTTTAATGAGTACCACATCTGGACTGTACTAGTAGTTTCTAGGGTTTGAAAAGATCAAGAATTTTGCCGTTTTCAAATTGTTGGTAAAATTTTGAACAGCGGCATCTTCTTCTTTCTTATGGTACCGTAAGAAATGTAATGTTCCAAAATGGATTGACCATGTCTCTAGATGTCTTACTCCCCTAGGCATAGAGGTGTTTGCAACGTATTTGATTGTGCAATGTGTCCCTATAGTTCTGAATGCCCAGGTGACGATGTAATATGTAAAAGAGTGCTAAAGAAAGATGGTTGCAGGCGACTGTGCATAGAGGTGGCTTTCCCCCCCATTTACCTTAGCCTGGTTGACCTTCTGCTGGTGAAAGGGAGAACTAGACCAAAAGACAAGTTAAATGAGAATGGGCTAGAAGCACAGGGTCAGTGCCTGGGGGCCCCAGCCCTGTAGAATTCATCCCCCAAGGGAGAGATTAAAGAGGGTATGCTTGCCCATTAATGCAGCTCTTCAGTGGGAAAATTGAACTGGTGACCCAGGCAGGGAGGGAGGCACCTGCCCCTGTTTTTCTATGGTGCTTGTCAGGTCTTTGTTGCCATTAAGGTATTCTTTGATGGGGTTCGGGGGAAAGATGAACTAAAGGCCCCATGGCGATAGAGGTGGCCCTCTTTGTTGCTCTGAGATTGAAGGGCAGTGGGTGGAATAGTAGGAATCTGAGATGACGGGTCTAATACACTGGGGAAGGAAAGAGGCAGAGACAGGCTGCCTTCCCTTCCCCCCAGTACCAGCATGAGTTACTCTCATCTCACTTAAGTGACAAGTGTGACTAGACTGGATTCAACTGGAATGGGTTTAACAGACCATTGTTAGTAGACTTCCAAACATTTTTCATCATCTTTTAAGAATGAAGGCATTTCTAGAGCCATAGATTATTAAAGAAGTCAAAAAATTATTAGTGGTTTTAAAGAGGGTGTTTTACTCCACCTCTTCTCTATGGATTGGTTTGTTAACGAGAATACATAAAACACTTTAAAAGAATGCTACATGCCCCCCTTTTGAAGGAAAGAAGATGAGGGAAGCTTTGTCCTTCAGTCATCATCCTATTTTGTGTCTCCTGCCAAATGCTGTGTGCTAGTTAGTTCTTTTCTGAGCCCTCTGCGTAAGCCTTCTGTTTAAGTTTGGGCTTGTCTGCTGCACCAATTTGCTGTTCTTGGCAGCCGAGCTGCACAGAGGTATGCAAAACAGCCGCGGAGAGTCCCACACCGCAAGCATGAAAAACAGCCGACACTAGCACAATGAGCCACTCTCCACACTGGGAATTTACTAAGCATGTGTGTTAGCCCATTTCTTGCTTGCCTTAAAGGATCTGTGATTCAAACATTGGCTTTATTTTGCAGTACTTTAAGAAAATTTTTTGGTTCAAAGACAGATTCTTTTACTGTAATGATAATTTATTTAGGAAAATTCACATATGGCATCGATTGATTGATTTTATACGTAGTGATTTTAACAGTTGTGGACGAGTGAATTGCCACACTGGATCAGCTTGAAATGTGAAATACAAACCGGAACCAAGAAGGGATTTAGGAATTGTATACATGGTATACTTTTTTGTAAATAGTGAGTATGACAGATTCTTTTCAATATGTTCTACATTGTTCTTATGGCCACACGGTAGTTTCCAAAGTTACAGATTGCATAAGTTTTAACCGGCTCCTTGTGCCAAAGAGCAAGGAAATATGTAACATCTACAGGATGTCCTCAGATAAGGGAACCAAAAGAGTTCAAGATTGGTGAATGATTGGGTGGTTTTCAGAGGAGAATAAACGACTGCCTCATGAGCAGATGGAAGCGAGGTTTGGTTTATATCTCACTGTCTGCCAGCAGCCACCGTCCCCTACCCCCCACTTTCTCAGTCGACTCGATGAGGAAAAACACTGCTAATCTGTCTAAACCTGTGTGGAAACTTGGGCAACTGAATGCCTCACATTGAAAATGACTATTTACATATCAACGACTGCATGTAGCGTAGTAAAGGCGGTTGCTAAGGCGTTTGTTCAGAATCCTGAGAGTGTGGTTTGTTGTGGAAGGGGCTCTTATGAAATTCCTGTATTATTCATTTAGGATCAAGATGTCTTCCGTGTGATAAGGATTGAGGCTTAAGACTGCATACATGAGTGTAAAAATCAGGCATCAGGACACAGCTGGTTTGAGCATGTAGAGATTAGGAGTTCTATTCAGCACTATTCGCTGTGGAAATCAGAGCCAAGGGGGAAGTGATTTAACAGCACTGCAGACGATAGCAAAGCTTCAACTCTCTTCTGCAAGGACGAGTGAGATAGAGTGTCTGTGTAAGCGAGAGATGGGAGGGTGGTGCTTTTTGGCATGAAAGCTGAGAGGCCTGCTGTGCACCCTCTTGACTTATGAATTAGTCTGCTGCAGGACGCAACACTTCTGCCCTGTAGTGCAAATGTCATGTCAAAGCTGATGACTCAGACTCTGGTTACCCCTAAGGGTTTGGCTGACATGTAGAGGTCATAGTCAGAGGAGGCTATTTAAGGGACATATATGCTCAAAAAGCTGATGCTACAGCTAACGGGATCTCAGAATGAGTTGGTTCATGCCCCAGTGTTGTCTTTCCGACTGTATACACACCTGTATCAGCCATATTATTTCTGGAAGTGCACAGTCTTTTCCCTGCATTTTTATGGTACGGGATTATTTTTGAACGGTTTGAGTGGCTTTTAATGGGCTCTGAAATGGACTTTAGTCCGAAAACCTCTAATATGCCTTGGCTCCGATTCTGACTTCCTTTATGAGGCATGAAGTTTCAGCTCATGACATGTGTCCCACTGGAAACAGCATTGAGCTTTAGGAAATGGAATTGGCAGCCTGTATACTTTTTCTTGCACCTTGCCTTGGTAGGTGGTCCCGGATCTAATTTCAGTACTAACAGTTACTGTTCCAACACCATCTGATGTCATGCTAATTGTTTGCAGATGTAATGGGTTCTCTCGGTGTGTGTCTGCTTCATGCAGACAAATTAACAATGCCTTCCTTTCGCGTGCGTGATTCAAATGATCTGTTAAATTTTCCCACTTGTTTCACTGACATGGAATGAGGCTCATTGGAATAGCTCTCAGACATTTCTGGTTGTCAAGGAAACATGGTATGAAAGGCTGAGCCCAACAGTGGATGGTTTGCTCCAATGCTGCTTGTGAGAGCAAAGGGATTCTGTTTCCTGGCACATTGTTGATAAGCTGTTCGTGCCATTTTATATAGCGCCTTGCTGCATTAAAACAGTTATCTCAAGCATGCATGGCCAGTTACATGAAGTCAATCATGTCAAAGCAAAATGGGGAAATCGCAATAAGGCTGTAGCAAGGCCAGTTGCATGAGATTTGAATGTTGTCAGGTCACCCCATGTTAGGACTGAAATACAGTGTCAAGCAAAATGACAGAAATTAATATGCAACAGTGATGGCTGCTGCCACCTTGTGTTAACTATGCTCAGGTAACCATGGCTTTCATTTCCATTTTTTTTTTGTCCCTTATCAAAGTCTCTCTCTCTGGTACTATGTGCAACTTTGGTGTCAACTACATGATATACCAATCACTAGAGAGACAAATTGTAGTCAACAGACTTGGGCACTCAGGAGCAGGGGAACTCTTTTACATGCCTCAGCTGTTTCTTGCCTAATGTAAAAATACAGGCTTTTCCAAGCTGCAGCAATGTCAGGTGGAGGACATTTGCTGACCAATGATCTTCTCCCTCACTCGCTCCCTCCCTCTCTAGCATACTAATGGCTGGTTGCTTTCTCTGCTAGTGTATGCTGGGTAGCTGCTCAGTACTAAATGAGAAATGGACCTTAGTGGAGTATGTGCTTCTCATACTAAGTTAATGATGTCCACATCCTGAATACAAAATGAGACTTTCATGTTTTCAGAGATTTTCAGATTCAAAATTGAACCAGGTGTGTTCTATTTGATGGCTTGAAAACTGCTGTTTAGAAGAATAGTCAGAAAGCAGAAATACTAACAAAAAAACAGTATTTTTTATTGTTATAGGTCTCAACTGACCTTTTGGAGATTTTTTGCAGCTCCTCTTTAATCTTTGTGTGTTTGTGCCACAGGTATGCTGGTAGTGAATGTCACCTGGCGGAATAAAACCTATGTAGGCACTCTTCTAGACTGCACCAGACATGACTGGGCCCCTCCACGGTAAGAAAACATATAATTAAATATTATTACAGGGAAATAAATAATAGGTGCAATTAATGTCATTAATACAAGCTGTAATCCTGCCTGCAGGCTATAATACATCTAGTCATATTTGGATTTGTCATTTAACACCAATTACAGTTTGGACATATAATTTATTCTGTAGACGTTTGTATTCTTGCTAGCTCTCAAAAATCATAAAGCATAATATATCACAATTTATTATGTCCTAATCGGCTGAAAGAGAGAGCATTCAAAACAGCGTGTGGCAGTGTGTCCTTTCAGCATTCTGTAAGAGGTTGATGTCTCAGAACTTTGTGCTTTTGAAATGCAACATCAGGGTGAAATTGATTTTTTTCCTTTTCTTCCTCCTCTTCATTGATCCAAAGCATCAAAAGCTGAAGCTTTCAGCATGTTAGGAATCCGCTGCTTGATCCTGCTATTGTTAAGTACAAGAGCCTTGCACATTCAAGTTTGACCTACATTTCAGGTTTATAGCTACAGGCTATGACAGTATATCAAAGTTTTGATGAAGTTATTCTTCTCAATAGCCCTATACAGATTATAATAATTTAATTGGTCATGTACAAGGTAACATGTTACAACATTGCATACATTTTAGCAAGGTGGCCACCAGGATAGCCCATGTTTTCCAATCGGACAGCTCTGGAAAAGTGCATTTCCATAGAAAGTGATGTCTGAGAATTGCAGGATAGTGTTGGCAAGGATTACAAACACAACTGAACTGATCTGAGGAAAGATCTGTGGGTTTATATATAAGCGTCTAGTGTAATACTGTGCATTTGTATCATTGCTGTACAGAGCAACATTCCTGTGCAAGGTGTTATTTGCTCATGCAGTAAATCCTTTCTGTGGCAGATATGATAACAAAAGCAATTCATGATATCAGCTTTTTGATTTCACTAATGTGTTTAGCAGTATGACTGTCAAGTCTATTCATATTTTTCATGCACAATTGAAAGGCTGGTTGTTTTCTTTTGAACTTCATAATTTACATCTTTCGGCTTCAGCGAATTTGACGTCACAATAACGCTATGTTCCAGTAGTTCTGATTCAGCAACACTAGAACTTTGTGGGTATCCTCTCACACCTCTGTTATTTGTTCCTGAGCCAGTGAGAAGAATGAGACCTGCTATTTGATTGATCTCCTTGGCTTTGTCTGTTGGAGGATGTTATCACCACATATCTAATCAGTGGCCAGGTCACCCTGGCCTAATCCTGCAGGACTGTTCTGCTGCACACCATCCGTCAGAACAAGCACTGCTGTCGAGGTCAGGGATAACAAGAGGGTAAAAACCCACAGCACATATCTCCCGGGGCTGCCTAAGAGGCACTTCCAGAATCAAAATGGAGATGATTCAGAGAAGAGGCGATCACTCAACTGAGGGTCTCTTTAGCACTGTTAGTGTCCTGTATGAGGGTAGATGTACACGAGAATTTAGGCAGAGAATTCAGCATACTCTGAAGTATGGTTTGATGAGAAACTTGCCAATTTTACCCATCTTTGCTGGCTCCAATCTCCAAATGACGTCAGCTACAAGCTAATACTTAATTTCTCTTCTTCTTCTCACAGATTTTGTGAATCACCCACAAGTGATATGGAGATAAAGAATGGACGAGGCAGGGGGAAAAGAATGAGACCCAATAGCAACACTCCAGTTAATGAGAACAGCAACTCCTCTGACAACAAGGGGAGCAATAGCAGCAAGACCCGAGCAGCATCCAACAACAAGGGACGACGGGGCAGTCAGAACTCTTCAGAGCGCCGTACACCACCCAATAGCAACGCTGAAGACATTAAAACCAGCCCGTCATCTGTAAACAAACGCAAGAGCAAGCCTGCCTCAGACATGGAGCCAAATTCTAGCTCCGAGGACACCAAAGGTAGCAAGCGTATGCGCACTAACTCAAACAGTGGAATGGCTCATGCTGTCCTTCCCATCCCCATTATCAAAGCAGAGCCCCTGCCCCCTTCTCTCGACCGCAGTTGCCCCTCCCCGGTGCTCATTGACTGCCCCCATCCCAACTGCAACAAGAAATACAAGCACATAAATGGTCTGAAGTATCACCAGGCACGTGCCCACAATGATGAGGATATCAAACTGGACATGGATGGGGACAGTGAATATGGGGAGGATTCTACTTTGCATCCAGAACCAGGCAGCTGCAATGGAGCCTCCATTTCCCAGAAGGGCTGTCTCTCTCCAGCCCGATCTGTTACCCCAAAAGGCAGAGGGTTTGATGCCCAGACCCCATCACCTTCATCGGGCAAATATGCCTCCAAACAGTCCAGCAAAAAGAAACCTGAGGCTGACCATGATTCTGGAGTGCATTTAGATGGCTGTGAAGATGGCCCATGTTTGACAGACGAGGCTAGCAATGATGGTACTGATGATAAGAAAAGTTTAGACAAGACTAAGAAATCTGGCAGTGGTTCCAAAGCAGATAAGCTGTCTCAGAAGGCTGTAAAGTCTGCAAGGCCGATTGTACCTTCCATACCACCACAACAGCTCTATGGCTTGCAGGCATCAAGCTTTCCTGCACCTAACTCTAGTTCCTCTATGAGTATGAGCACAGTGGTACAGTCCATTCCCAAAAGCCCACAGCTGAAAGCCATCCAGCCTAAGCCTGTAGTAACTGGTGACCCTTCTATGATCCCAGCCTTAAGTGGTTCCAAGGACAAAAAGAAAAAAGACAAGAAAAAGAAGGAGGGTGGAAAGGAAGGCGACAGTCCCAAAGCCCCTGGAAAGGGAGGGAAGTCAGAGGGAGGAAAAAGTCCTTACTCTGAATCTTCAGACCCAGGGAGCAAGAGTGATTGCCTTCTCAATGGTTCAACAGACCCCCACCAGAGTCGCTTGGCCAGTATCAAGGCTGAAGCCGACAAAATCTACAGCTTTACAGATAATGCTCCCAGTCCCTCAATTGGTGTAGCCAGTCGGATAGATAGTGGAGGTATGCCCCAACCTCTCACCCCACTCCATGTAGTCACCCAGAATGGGGCAGATAACTCTTCAGTGAAAACCAATAGCCCAGCCTACTCTGACATTTCAGATGCAGGTGAGGATGGGGAGGGCAAAGTGGAAGGCATGAAGGTCAAATCTGAGGATCATGCTCCCAGAGAAGGGGCTAAGAAGGCTCTTTTTGCAGCACAGCCTCCCAGCAAAGACTCTCCCTACTATCCCAACTATGAGACATACTACTCACCTAACTATGCCAATCCAAATCCCAGCCCAGGTGTCTCAAATACTGGATTACCTTTGCAGGATGGTGCTGTGAAGGTAAAGAAAGAAGAAGAGCAGGAAGTAGGTGATGAAAAAGGCAAATCAGAACAGTCTGAAGACCGCAAGACGGATATTAGCACTTCTAGTCATCAGCAACAACAACCATCTGTCATACAGCAACGGTCTAATATGTATATGCAACCTCTCTACTATAATCAGTATGCATATGTGCCCCCTTATGGCTATTCACCAGACCAGGCTTATCATAATCATTTAATGAATACTAATCCAGCCTACAGGCAGCAGTGTGAGGAACGGCAGAGGCAGGCTGCTGAGCAGCACAGAGCAGGAGAGAAGAAATGCGAGGCTGTTCAGAAGGACAGGGATGCCTCTGTGAAATCAGAAGAGTGGAAACAAAAAGCATCAGTTCCTCCCACCTTGTCTAAAGCACCAAGTCTCTCCGACTTGGGTAAGCCCTCACCCCAGAGCAAGCCCAAAGAGCCGACCTCAGAGCCGGCCAAATCCGTCATCATCCCAAAGGTGGAAGATGGGAAACAACCAGGCCAGCAGGCAGAGGGGCTAAAGATGAAGCTTAGTGAAGGTGGACATCATGGGAAAGAGGAGCAGAAATCCATTATAGAGTCCGGAAGGCCATCAGCCATGGAGCAGGCCATGTACATGTACAGACAGGTTAGGGAGAACCCTATTGAGTTTTCTATTTGCTTTAAGACATTATATCATAAGTACCTAATACTACTAATTTTGCTATCAAAATACTGTGTGGATTTTTGGCAGTTCTATGTTGATACTAAAACAGCACAGTTCATATAATTTATTTTCTTTATGTTCTCTGGATTCTAAAGTAACTTTTTTCTTCCAGGAGCCCGATTCTCGACTGTGGCCCTATGTTTACCCCAGCAAGTACCCTGAAGTTCAGAAACAGCTAGATGAGGAGAGGTGGAAGGAAGATCGAGATCGAGAACGAGAACGAGAACGAGATCGCGATCGCGACAGAGATCGAGACAGAGATCGAGAGCGAGACAGGAAAAACAAAGAGGAGAGACCTCGACCCAAAGATGCTCCTAAAGAAGAGAGCAAAGAGGGGGCTGAGCCACGGACCTCATCTGCCTCAGAGGAGCATAGAGGGGTCAGTAAAGACCCCAGAGCCCATATGCAGTTCGCTTCAGCTCTGCCTCAACACCAATCTTATATGCCATACATGCATGGATACCCCTACAGTCAGGGTTATGACCCGAGTCACCCAGGATACAGAGGGATGCCCTCGGTGATGATGCAGAACTACCCAGGTAGGATAGTAGGGGATTAATGGGTCTTAAAATAAAATTTTATTATTGAGGCTTAAAATTGAAAGGCTTTAAGGTTTGTTGATTTTTCATTTTAACTTTAGTTGTAGTGGGATCGTCTTGTAAAGCGTAGCCTGCAGCTATTTCATTTGTTTTTAAATCTTTAGGTAAAGAATATCTACACTATTCTAATCAATGTTAATGGTGCATGTTCTGTACAGGGTCCTACCTGTCAGCGGGTTACTCATTTTCCCCGTACAGCACTAAGATTTCACCAGGTGAAGAAGGTGATAAATCTCGTGCCAGTCCAACAGTAACTGGCAAGTCAGCTTCAGAATCTAAAGCCCTGGATATTCTGCATCAGCATGCAAACCAGTACAAGAGCAGATCACCCACAGTGGGTGAAAAGGCATCTCACGAGAGGGAGCGAAGTGGAGGCGAAAGGGAGCGAGAATGCGACCGACCGCGATCCTCGCCCTCGCAGAGATTAATGCCTTCCCATCACCACCTGGGCTACCCTCTTCTTTCTGGACAGTACGATTTGTCTTATGCCACTGGTGAGTGAATGGAGCATCTGCTTGTGTAGAGGATTGTTCACCGCTATGTTCACTATAAAACCAATGTCATAAATATTTTCAGATTGCACAGTCGAAAAAATTTTTTGATGCAAAAGAGAAATCGACAGTAGGTTTTAGGAACTCACTCCCATGACAGTTTTCAAATTTATAACTAATCATTTGAGCAAATCGTATTCTTAACCATGTTAAAGTCGTCTTAAACTTTTATAAAACCTGTTTTTACTTTAATAAATCCTAATTGGAGAAATGATTTTAAGAAACAGGGGTAGCTGAAAATCTCATTGGAAAATATTACACAGGCAAGTGGTTTTTTTTTTGTGTTATGAAATATAAGTTCCAATATGCAAATGCTGGCCATGCAAAATCAAGGTGTGTGTGTCTGTGGGGGGGGGGGGGATTTCTTGATAAGAGTAAAAGTGTTGGCGCTTCTGTGCCTTTTTCTGTTGTCTAATGACATTGTCTTTGTAAAACCGCCACATCAAGCGATTTATTATTTAATATAGAAAAAGGTCTTCAAAATAGGTTTTGGGTGACAGTTACTTTAGTGCCAGTTATTTTTAAGCAAGTCTAGTTTGATTTCTGACTAATGTGCACCCTCTTCTTTAATAGGTCTCTCCTCTTCAGCCATTGTTGCCAGTCAGCAAGCCTCTGGCCCTTCACTCTACCCCCCTGCACGGAGGTGAGAATGGTAAGATATTCTTCTCTATGGGTTATTAGCAGAAAACACTAGTTACCTCAAATTGAAGATTCTGAACTATGACACTCTTACCAAGATTCTTTTGAGTAGTAGTATGCAGTCTGTGTTGCCCTCTAGTGGAATAAATCCTTGTGTTTTTTAAGACATGTCTCTTAATGTCTCCTTTCTGCTTATAATATATAAGTACATGTCTTGTTTTTCTTGTAGGCACAGGTGATGTCAGTACTATTCCCTTCACTTCTCTAACACCTCCAGATGGTGACTTGTGGACCTCAAGCTTGCCTGCAGCCATGGGATTACATCACATGATGAGAGAGTGTGGACTTTATGACATCAGTTCAATGGTGTACCTCAATTTTTGTTTGTTCTTGCCGGATATCCCGGTGTCTTTGACCCCCATTCCCCATCATTGGAGATGGATGGTGGGTGCCAATGCCGCCCCAGCCCTATGCCCCCTCTAGAAGAGCTCGGTCACACGCCCCCTCTGTCACACTAATGAGGTACTCATGAGGGATGAGATGCTACGCCTTCTGCAGAGAGTCATATGACGTCCTAGCTCTTAGAAAACCTTGATTTCAGGAAAGTGGGGGACAGATGAAACAGGAAATGGACAGCATGGAAATTTCATGTGACTGCTTTGTCTACCAGTCTGGGTCTTGGTGAGAAAAACTTGACAGAACTGCTACTCAAGTGCCCCAAGGACACACACATTGGTGGATAGTTCCTTTTTGCCTTTTCTGCATTCTTCTTTAAGGGCGAGAGAGAGATGGAGAACGATCACAGAATCTTCTTGATTGTCTCTTTTCTCGTACCTTGTCCAGACACGAACACCGGCTGGACTCTATGCAAGCTAATGATGCCCACCTCTTTCATTCAGTTCAGATTCAGATTCAGGGGATATACTACGGTTCTTGTTACAAATCAGTTCCGAAAATTTTACATCCGCCAACTTGAGTTCATGGAAATGAACCTTTTGTAGTCTTGTTAAGGCATTTAAAACACCACTCTTATCAGCCTGTCATTCAACGTGTCCACCAGTTTCTGTTCCATCGATTGCTTTGCATTGAATGCTACACTGGCTACAAGTAGTAGCAAACGGTTTTCCTCTATGGGGTTACACGTCTCTCCTGCACCATTTATGCACCTGCTCTGTATTTAACTCCACAGGTTGGGACTACTGACATTTGGCTGCTTTAGATAGGTGCTCCAACATGCTGCAAAGGACTCTATATGTAAGGAAGGAGACGTCTAGACTGCGTTCTCTGCTAGTAGGCTGGACCGGACTGTAGTGCCTTCCTTTGTGGCAGTACAACCAGCACCTCTGAGCAGCCCTGCTAGGAGGAAGGCATGTGTACTCTTATTCTTATAGGAGCTTCTCCTAGGCCCAGCTTCTCTAACCGAGATAGTCTTTTGTGATGAGGCGTGTGTGTGTGTGTGTGTGTGTGTGTGTGTGTGTGTGTGTGTGTGTGTGTGTGTGTGTGTGTGTGTGTGTGT
>JAOUQW010000010.1:12868377-12914615 GCA_028565825.1 Olivaichthys viedmensis | reverse complement strand
GGTTCCCAAATAACAAACTAAAAATATTAAAAAAAAAAATAATAAAAAAAAAAAAAAAAAAAAAAAACCCCAACACAAATCATGTGGGTGTATCTTACTGCACAGTCAAGTTATGCAGCTTATCTGATAAAGGCCACACAACGTTTGCTACATTTCCCCCAACAAACGCCCCTCGTTTCCACAGCAAGTGTTTTATGTGGCCCTCTCGGTTTTGTTTACTTAGCTTTAAAGTTGGGGATAACTTTGCTTCACACGCAGTGCATCATTTAAGATGCATTTGGCTCTCGTTTCGGAGTCATGAAGTGAGCTCAGCTTGTGAAAGCTGAGATTTTGGTATGGGCCATTAAATTCACTGAATGGGTTCATTTAGATGAGATCTTACAATGTCGTGGCAATAAAATGTATGGATTAAATTAACATAATTGAGCAAGAACTATTTTAATATGCTTTTGAGACCTTTATGAAGCAACACATCATTTTTAAGACATACATTTTGGCATCTACTGAGTTTATGCAATCTAGGCAGTTTAAAACCAATACTGTATTTATGGCCTAAACGTATGTATGCACTCTTTCAAATACAAAAAAAAACATTATTGGAGTTAAAACAACATGTTGCACTCAGTTTTGTTTTTCATATGACTTATTTTGGCCACAGATCTTCATTCACTGAGGCCTACAAATCTTTCTAAATGAAGGGGTTCTCTATAGGTCACCAACAGACATGGCTTTTTCCACAGTCACTTCATCATAAAGAGCCAGGGCATGCATTTTTTATTTTTTATTATTTTAATAAATGCTGACATTGACATTACTAGTTTTCCTTTTTGTAGATCAGAGTTTGAGTTTGAGTCAAACCTGTTTTTCAAACTCCAGAGTCAAATAATGAGGTATTCATGTATTCATGGTCGTCAAATAACGAGGTATAATGAGATTTTAATGTTCAGGCTGCGTGTGTTGGGTCTCTGTTTCCGAATGTCACATTTATTGATCTTTTTCTGGTCAGGTGAAGGAAGAGATGCTCTTTGAGGCCTTGACCACACGGAAGACGGTGACCGTGGGAGAGCGACTTATTGTACCTTATAAACTGGCTGAGGTACAATTAAATATGTCTTTATTTTATTGAAAATGTCTTCATAAATGTCATATTTATAATATCAATATCGAAACATTTGTTTTATCCATTTATAGCATCAATAAAGGTGCAGAATGTTTAAGGGGGCACTATCAACTTCCTTAAACATGCCAAAAAAATCTTTTTTTTTTGACAAGGGCCAAACATCTAAACAAAAAACTGTTGTTTACAGAATGATATAAGCAACTTATGATGACAACTTATGAATACTGATGGTGTGGGATTTGCTCACTTGAAATGTGTCAGAAGTCACTCATTTAAGCAGTCAAAGACTATATTTTTAACATTCTAACAGACACACACCAAGTGTGTATACAGTATCGTGACTGTAGTGAGTATATATGAACTTCACTGATTATGGAGTATAGAGACACACACACACACAATAACTCTAAATGTGACTCAGAGTTGCAGGTCAGGTTTAAGGGTGTGTTTGTGTTGAGCTGTGAGTGCAGTGTTCTCGTGCTGGCTGATCTAATGCCTCCTGTGGTCCACAAAGGCTGTTAATCAGCCATTAGTCAGGATCCTAATGGCTCTAATCCTCTATTCAGCTCAACATAGCACCCTTTATCAAGTAACCAACACCACATGTGTTTATAGAACCTTTAGGTACTCGCTTCTTGGGTGTGCTTCCTATTAAGGATTCTTTAATTTAAGTATTTTAGTGGTGCTGATGTAAGTTGTTTTGGCACATAATATAACATTTGTGAAGATAATTATTAAAGTTTTGTTCCTACGAGTGCATATGAAGTCCTGAGCTTTCGATTGAAGTGTTTTTAAGTCTCGATTTACAAGTAATGATTCATAAAGGGGGCGTTTTATGTAATGTTGGTGGGTGGATGTGGCGGCGCTCACTCCCAGAGCTCAGCTAAAAATAAGAGAGGAATCAATAATGCAGGAAGGCATGATTTTACCTCTGCTTTAACTTCTGCAAATTGTATTATAATTCTTTTTCCGAGTCTGCAAGAATGTTCGACGACTACTCTCACTTTCTACTCCCTTATCAATGCACAGCAAACTGCACAGACACATGCATGTGCTGTTCAGATGCGTGCTGAAATACACACAATACAGCACATTACATCAGAAATTCAGGGGCTGCACAATATCTGACACCTAGATTAGCCTGGATGATCTCGGCTGTCTTCTAAAAGACTACACTTGACTTGGTATGTTTGGCTCTATATATTCATCTACTCATTGTGGTTTTACCTCGACCAGCCAAGTGCTCATAGTGTAACACTTCTTTCATCTTCTGTAGAAGGAGAGCGTGTGTTTTACTTTAGCATGTTGACGCTGTGTAAGTGGCTTGCTTGCCAGGCCGTGTTTTATGGATTGATCAGCGGTTCAAAAGGTGATTTGTGTGTCTGGATACACTTAAAGCTTCTGGCATCAAACCCACTGCTCCTCAGGAATCTGGCACCATCACAGCAGACAAGAGGAAATCACTAATGCTTTACTCAGACCTGCTATCAGTAAACCAACGTCCAAATGCCGTAGTCTTAAAGGCTTAGATAGAACGGCAGTGACGTACAGGGAGGTTTTGAAAGGAGGAAATGGGTAGGCTAGGCAAGTGTGTGCTGTTGGTGTTTGTGAGTGTTACATGGTGGGCTGTTGTTTTCTCCTTCATGCATTAAGCTGAGGTGTGTATTAGATCACAGAAACTGACCTTTTTATGGACATGCTGAGGAATGTTTGAGGTTTTTGACACCTCCAGAAAAAAGTTTCCTTTTGTAACACCTACAGACAAAAAATACACCAATAAGGAGAATCAACAAATGTTATACAGATATCAATTTTTCATGTTTGATACTCTCATATTTGATACAAAATGTTTTGTACTGGTGTTTTTCTTAATTTTTCATTTTGACAATTTTTAAAGCTTTCTTTCATTGCTATCGTAAATGTGAAAATGTGTGCACACACCTGATACATTACTGAAAAAGCTCCTATTAAAAAAATAAGTTTTATCTGTGCAAGTGTTTAGGTGGTGTAAAAAGCAGCTTTAATTATTTTTATTTTTTTTACTTTTGATCTTTCTTTACTCCTAAAAAAGCTGTTACAATGCAGATGTGTGTGTGTGTGTGACACAAACCTGTATCACTACACTTCTACAACTTCTTATGATATCAGACACATGCACAGACACACTGTTAATTAAATGATCTTGACAGGTGTGTGTGTGTGTTACTCTAGGCTGGGACAGTGAGAGACTCCATGGCTAAATCTCTCTACGGCGCTCTCTTTGACTGGATAGTCTTCCGCACCAATCATGCACTTCTCAACAACAAAGACCTGGAGGACTCTGCCAAGGTAACAGCTCTCTGTTCATCCACTCCTTAATCCCTAATTAATTCTTAAGCCTTGTAAATTATCTAGCAACATAATCTCTTTTAGAATAACAACCATGTCAAAAGGGAGGAGATGAAATAGTGGAAACTGATGCAAAAGAGTTTAGGGCTCTATAACAGGATGTTATAATAAACTAGTCCACTCTACCCTGGAGGAGTCTCAGTATGTGACCTCCACCTGAGCAAGCTGAATGTTCCTGCTCATGAGAATGATTTGTGCTCTATGCTCCACTCTGCTTCTTCATCATTCACGGTCTTTGTCTCACATACCCTAGTGAAATGTGACTTCATCCCAGGCAGTTGTGTGTGTGCGCGTGTGTGTGCGCGTGTGCCATGACAGCTGGCGAGTTATACCCAGTGGGTATCCAGTGGATGAGACTATTGCTCCTCCTCCATTTTAAAGGGTGTGTGTGGTTGTTTGCTTGTCTGTCTGTGAAGTAGACATCATGCCCTCTTTTTCTTTTGTATTCACACTACAGAAGTTGTGATTATGATTTGAGATTTCACTTGTTGACGAAAGGAAAGTCGAGGCTCAGTTTAGGTAAAGCTGGTATTAGATCAGTATAAAACATCTTACCAGGCAAGTAGTTTTATTCATAATTCTACTGAATTCGTCAAATGTTCAGAAATGGTAAAAAAAACCATGTTTTTTTCAACATGTTATAAGTAGTTTTCCTTTTGTTTTCAAATCTTATTTTTATTGTTATGGTGATTGAAAATGCGTCCACACACCTGTGTTTTATTAATGTTTGGTCTATACCATCTTCTATAAAAAAAAATATTAATATTTTGTTATGGAAAGCGAATGATACAATAATCCGCTGTGAAGAAATGCTGAGGTTTAATTACTGTTCCAACAGTCATGTAATTTAGCTGGATCTTAAGGCTAGTAGACATTTACTGACATTTCTACACAAAATACTATGTTACATTAAGTTGGATTTAATTATTTATGCAGGCAACTCCAGCAGTATTTGCATCCTTCATGAAAATAAGTAAAATGGTTGAATAACATTTATACATAATTATTTAAATTTTACACTCCCAACAATCTTTTGACCACTTACCTTTCCTCTAACAAAAATCATTCTTATAAGAGCTTATTTTTTAAATATATATTTTTTGAGAGAAAATACTAGTATGGCAAATATATTGACATGCCAAAAGATCAAAATAATATTTAAAATAAATGCAAACATTTAATTCTTCTAAGTACCAGGTTATTTTAGCCCAAAACCTGGTTGCCTCTGCCTGGAGGTTAGGACTTTAAAAAAGATAATGATTCTAAATGAACACAAAAATGGTTGCAGGGACACAAAATCAATGTTTTGCAATGGCTTCTCAGTCTGTGTATTTGAACCCTACTTGAAAACCTATGGTTTATGTTTGGAAAAAATATTGTTCACATTTTCATGAAAGATGCCAATATTTCTGGAGTACAACTATTTATTTTACAAGAATTGCTGCTTTAATACAATGCCAGCGTCTGTTCTCTTTCAGATTTTGTCCATTGGGGTGCTGGATATCTTTGGCTTTGAGGACTATGAGAACAACAGCTTTGAGCAGTTCTGTATTAACTATGCCAACGAGAGACTGCAACACTACTTCAACCAGCACATCTTCAAACTAGAGCAGGTGTGTTCCTCTGTCTCCTTCTCTTTCTCTCCCTCCATCACTGAGGTCAGCTGTCTTTAGGGAACCCTGGTTTGACGCTCTATAAGGAAGCGTGTCATGATCTACCCTGCGTCTCATTTTCTGAGCCGCGATTCGAGCGACAGCTGCACGCAACAACGCGACATTTGAATTGAGATTTTCTTAATTCTATGCAAATGATGTATGACGCGGTAAAGCGGCAAGTCCAAACGATTGGCTCCAGTGAAATCCTCGAACCAATCCTATGCCACGGGTCGTCTGATGTCCCCGGAAACCTCTACTCTCACAACTTTGGTTCGTTCCTGCGTTTCGTTCCTCGTTCAACCGCATTTGGCGCTCAAGAATGGAAATAAAACCACGGTCTCTTATTTTCCTGGCTTTAACTACAATCAAAAATATATTTAAAACAAAAGTAATACATTGTTGTGGATGAATTTTACAGTAGACTGCATACATTTTGGCTACTACCAGTGTGACCGTTTTATCAGCGTTAGCAATTGTATGTAATTAATATAGAATTCTGCTTTTTGAAGATGATCCATCTCATGCTCATTTCTTTGGCTTCCTGAGACTAAGCCGTGACGTGCTACTTATCGTTTTGTTTTTTTCCTCTGGTGGTTGGGTTTTTCCTTTGCTTTTCTTCATGCTAATAACAATACTTTAATCCAAGGCAGTACACCCACCCATAGTTCACTGTGAGCTAGACCCAACAGGGTTTTAGTTTTCATTCACTAAGATGCACGCTTTCAGACAAGATTTTCAAGTACACTGTCAAAGAATCGTTTCTGTTCCCAAGTTCAAGCTTTATTACAGCGTCAGGTCTTGTAAACTTTTATGTAAAGCCAACACGGTGTCCTGCTCTGATCCTATCCGTGTGTGAAACTGCTGCTTCGTCACAGCTACTTTTGTGGTCCATCTGTAAAGTTTTCTTTGAGACGCACATTACATTTAAAGCTGCACCCAGTACATTTTGTTTGAATTCATTTCCTTGACTCTCAGATTGAAGTGCTTTTCAAAAAGAGCACACCCTTAATTCACAATTTAGCTTTCTAGTTAGTCAAACGTTTTTGTTTTTTGTTTTTTGGGTTTTTTTTCCAAGATTTTAGGCAAAAATGATTATCAAATTTGTATTTCAGTCACCGCACGTTTGTTATAATGGCTTGTGCAGTTCCTCTATTAGTCTAGCATTAGCTTAATTAGCATTAGCCTCGGTGGCTAAATGAAGCGTAAATGAGTGTGGAGATTCCGATAATAGGCTCTAATCAGAGCAGACACATTTTGCCCTTATGACCATAGCTTCATGAACCTCTACTCTACACACAAACACTATGTAACAGGACTGGAGTCTGTTAAAATGAGCCTTTGAGGCTTAAAGGTTTCAATGTCCCATTAGTTTCAGTGTGTGATTAAAAGGAGCGTGTGTGTGTGCATAAAGTGTGTGTGAGATAATTCACTCTGCCACCACTGTTGTCATTAGTCAGTGATGGTTTCTTGCTTGTGACAAATGGCACTGTGTTTCCCCTGTGCTGTGATCGCTCAGCTGCTTCTGCTGCCATCGAGACGAGCACTGAGAAAAAAAAAGCACAACTTTGATCATTTAAAAAGGTTACCCCCAGTTTTTCACATATAAACCATTAAAACGTGCTCATGATCTTACACTTTAAGGTGGGGCTGAACCATGATTATGCCGTTCAATATTAAAATCATGATTATTGTTTTCCCATATTCTGTTAATTTAAGAATAAAATGGTTTTATTGCATTGTTTTAAATGAACCGAAAACAGGCTTTTTATATCAAAATACGATAAGATATCATTCTTATAATTCAAAATCATTCTTAGTCACATTATTTGAGCATGTCTTTTACATTCTAAATATAAACACAATTAGACTCAACATAAATAAATGAATATGCCACCACAGTGTACAGTCCTAGCTACTGTAGGTCTAGTGATAACTTTTACTAGGTTTGCAGCCTAATGTAAGTGCCTTTGTCATTACGCCTCAAGGGCTGTGTCCAAAACAGAAGGCAGCTGCCTTGATGCCTTGCTGTCTCATAAGCCAGTGTCTTAGAAAGCAGCGTTTTGACGGCTACCATTGGTCGCGAAGCCAAAGGTCTGTTAGGCGAGATGAAATAAAGCACCGTTGGGGAAAATAGAACAAATATACTGAGACTGCAGCAGCTATTTCTTGTCAGAAATAAAATATTAAGTCACAAGCAATATAAATAAACTTATTTGTCCACAAACTGCTCCCTCTTCCCGGCGTTTTCCTCCGCCAGCTGAAGCAAGGGATTATGAGATATGTAGGACAGCGAAGGATACATGCATGCTGCCTTCAAAAATCATCCAGATGAAGGGAAAATTCTATGCAAACATTCGATTCGAAAGTGACTCGATGCTTTGAATCGAGTAGGGATCTTTTTCTTTTTTTTACATTTCGGACAAACCCTATGTGTTGGAAGGCAGACACCAGAAAATGGTTAGAGCGTGCTGTGATTGGTCAGTTAAAACATATGAATAGCTAGCTCATTATTTAATGTGCAAAAGTCAATTAAAAAAAACCTAATATTTAACTTTAGATAAGCTCCCCAGTATTGCCGTCGATTATGGTTAATTGAGAAAGCCAAAAATGGTGAGCATGAATAAAATGCGATTAATTGTGCAGCTCTTTGAAGCGATTCTGCGTTATCTCATTGAGCTTAGCTTTTAGATGGGATAAAGTGAGGCACAGTTGAAATTAATACCTTGTAAAGTGTTAATGAGGGCCTAAACCACAACCCATTTTATTACTAAGAACTTCTGTTTGTTCTGGCATTTGGTTTAATGGAGCGATGTTGTAATACTGCAGGGGGATTCTTTGACGCTAAAGTGAGACTGCAAAAGTCCCACTGTGGTGGTGTTACCCACTGGTTTCAGTATTGATATGTGCCTCTTTTGCATGCGTTCGATGGATAACATTAGCAGTTCCTTTATTAGATCTGCAGATCTATTCTGTGTGTAGAGGTATTCAGCAAGGTGTTTAATGATGTCAATAATTTAATTTAATAATGTCAATAATGTTACTGTGTGTGAGGCACATGGAGAGGACTGAACATCATGCTTTTGCCCTCACACACACGCACATACACACACATACACACACACACACACACACACACACATTCTTATCTTAAGCCAGTGTGTACCCTTTGAACAGTCGCCAAAGCAAATACACAAACCTCCCTGCTGCAGGCTGCAAGGCCTCAGTCCAGTGTTTACACTCCCACAGCCAATTGCTCTTTAATTTGCCCTTTTTTCCATGCTCCACTGCACAGCATTACCAATACATGGGCACACAGAGTTACGAATTAGAGGCGCAGCACACTGCCCTTTCACAATTCCACTTCTGTAGAGTGCAAAAATACCTTTTAAACGTATTCTTTTGCTAGTGGTGACACAGCGTACATCAGGTTTCTTCATCATTTATATAGAAGATTGTATAATTGGATAAATGGTTTTATTACTGAAATGGTTATGGTTCTGCTGACCGCATGGCCTCTGTTCTGATTACCCACTCAGATACTCACAGGCTCTACCCTGGTTAGAGTCTAATCCTCATAAACGTGTATACGGGGGAGTTTGGGTAGCAAGACTATAGCCAGATGCAAACAAAACGTAAACGAGGACGCTTTCTTCACAAAAACATGCTCTAATTGCAACTTACTGCTTGTGTTCGCGATAAAAATCCACCTAATTGCCATGTTGACAATAATGGCATTCTTTTAGGAGAGGGACCAAAGGCAGTTAGTCAGTCAGCACACCACATCATGTGTCCAGTGGCTTTGGTCAGCCAAAATGGTTTTCAGGACAAAAGAGATGTCTTTATCTATGCTTCATTTCGTGTGCGCAGGAGGAGTACCGTGCAGAGGACATCAGCTGGCATATGATTGACTACATCGACAACACGAGCTGCATCAACCTCATCAGCAAGAAACCCACAGCACTGCTCCACCTACTGGATGAGGAGTGCAAGTGAGTCTCAATTGTAGAGCTGGATTAGACGCTATGCTATAGTTAAGGCTGTGGCGGTGTACAGGTGTAGTGACCGTGGCGTTACAGAATGTCCCAAAACATAGCTAGCTAGCTAATGTTGGGGGAAAAAATCAAGCTTGGATGTGATCCATCCATAAAACTAGCTAGGGTTAACTGAGAAAAGGGGAGTCAGTTACTCAGTTAGGGGACAGCTTAGCTGGCGAGTTTTTGTTTGATTGTTTATACTGTGATGCACTGAAAACTGTGGTACTGGGTTTTATGGTCACCATACCATAATTTTTTTTAAATACCGTCCCAGGCTGGATTAGGGCTTTATAAAATCTTGATGTTTTAAAGCAACTGTCACTAAAAGGCCGTCCGATTACACATCTTCCTGGAGACAATGTGCATAGAGCTTGAGCCATACTCTCCAAAGTTTCACCACAGTTATGCTTAAATGAGCGTGTGGTGACAAAAATGTGTGGAGGCAACAGTAAAGCAAAGGCCATTCTCACAGAACATGCCCAAATCTGTTGTATCGGTTAGCACATAATGTCGAACAGCAGGAACAGTGGAAAACCTGACCCCAGAACAGCACTCCGACTGTATATTCTTTTCTCTAGCTTCCCCCAGGCAACTAACCAGACTCTGCTGGATAAGTTTAAGAGGCAGCACGAGGGGAACAGCTACATTGAGTTCCCTGCGGTCATGGAGCCAGCCTTCATCATTCGCCACTATGCCGGAAAGGTCAAATACAGCGTCAAGGTGAGTATCCTCTTTACCTACCGTAATTTACTGTTAACTGGATTTCACTAGGTGAATCATGTTAACAAGGTGTTGGGCAAATTTGGGAAGCAATTGCAGCTGAATCGACACGTCTCTGTATTGGTAAAGTCTGACACCCAAAAAAAGAGGTGTGGCCTCACACTCCTCAAAGCTAACACTTTTTTAAAAAAATTTTAAAAAATTTTCATTAAATCATACTGCTTGCACATTACTGAATCACATTGTATCACATCGTATTACACCACAGTATATTGCATCGACACAACCTTGCTAACATGTTGGTTGGTTTAAATGTATCGTTAATGCATCCGATTGTTGATAACTTATCAAGATGCACATTGTATTATCTTGGAAGTAGATACACGCACCCATAATTGGTACATATTTTGAAAGATCAGTGCTTATAGCCACTGAGTGCCCATGTGTGTGTGTGTGTGTGTGTGTGTTTGTGCGTGTGTGCGTGCATGTGTGTGAGAAGGGGTCTCTTAGGAAGGAAACAGAAACGCACACATGTGCACATACCACATCCACTGACCTAGTTCTGTTTTCTAATCTGATTGGTCGGATTTGCCTTTAGCTTGGAGTTTATTTGAAGCACATGTGTAGCTGAGTGAGTCTAATACATGGAGCACTCCTTCTTTTATAGCAAACCTCCTCCACGTCTGCATAACACACACATTTACATACCATCACCCCTCTCTCTAACGCACACAAGGCAAGGACTCTTCCGGGACTCTATACTGGCTCTAACACTGCTTCCTGTTTTTAAGTTTCCATTTGTTTTGTTTTGACAGCATTATCCATGCATATTATGGGTACTGTATAAAATATAAAGATAAGATCCAGTTCAGATACTGTTAAAAAGTGTGTGTTGCTTTTATACAGAGATTTGCTTTTATACAGAGACAACAACAATAATCTAGGTGGTGACTAGCAGTTATAGAGATGGAAGGGGGGTCCCTGTCAGTGCTGTAACTCACGGCTTTCCCAGCCATTTAAACAAGGGGGACAGGATCGCACCCCACAACATTTTTGACAGACTTGTGTGTGTGTGTGGCCCACAGAGAGGAGGGGAGGCAGAGTCTGCGTCAAGGAGGGGCTTTCCTCCCCCAAATGAGTAATTGTTCCCCCTTCCACCAAACCTTGTTACCTTATGACTTTTTTTTTTTTTTCATAAATGTTTAGAGATTACAGAAACAATATTTGTTTAATTCACAAAATGAAATACAATCCTTTTTTTCAAATAAAATGAAATATAGTTATCCTGGAAGTGTAGGTCTTTATGACCTGCGAATCCTTTAGGCTGTTTGGATTTTACATTTGGTGGAACAGCTAAAGCCTTCTCCTCTAAATTAAGTGAAGAAGAAGGAAATGCGCTCGCCAAATATTTGGAAGAGCCGTTGGTGCTCAGCAACCATGCAACAACAGCACCATGGCATGCACCTGCTAGTTGACAATCTGCCTTTTAATCAGAAACATGGTTGATTTATGATTTGTTGGTGGACATGGTGATCGTGTTGGATGACCCGTCCGTATGATTTCATGACGCTGTGTTGTGTTGATGCACTTATAGTTAGTATATAGCCAGTTTGTGTGTGAAAGAGCGGCAGAGCTGGCGAGCGCATATTTGGACGTATCGAGTTTGGTGTAGTCCAGAAAGCTTGTTTCTCAATACAGTTTTACTTTACGGATTCACTTGTTAAACGACAGTCCTTGACCCTCACTTCCGCATTGTTGTGGCCTGGTACCAAGTGACCCATGGTTGTTGGGAGCGTCTGCTATAACTTATCTAATCTCGGCCTTTCTTTTCTTCCTTTCTCTTCCTATATAGGATTTCAGGGAGAAGAACACGGACCACTTGCGGCCGGACATTGTGGCTCTGCTGAAGAGCAGTAAAAGCGCCTTTATCTGTGGCCTGATGGGAATCGACCCTGTGGCCACCTTCCGCTGGGCCGTGCTCAGAGCTTACTTCAGAGCAGTGGTGGCTTTTAGAGCAGCTGGAAAAAGACATGGGGAGAGGAAGAGCAGTGAGTCCACACAGTCACACACATGCACACACTCGTATAGTTATACACATGCTAATAAGTAAAGTAAATCTTGTATCACAGTTTTGCATTACCATATTTTACTGTAACATTCTGATGTAGTTCCTGATGCTGAGTGCCGGAAATGGCTCAAATGTAGTTCTAACCCCCCCACCGTGTCAGGAGAGAGCCATTTCTGCCAAGTAACATATTTTCCCAAATGCTCTTCATAATTGCATCAGCTTTAGTGAATGACCTACAATGCATTTCTGTTCCATTATTCATGACCAACAAAACTGGATGTTCTAAACTGTGTAAATATTTAAAGAAGTACTAACTAGAAATCTTCTAGGCAAGATCAATATGTGAATGTATTTATAATGTTACCATAATTATGTGAATGTCCCTAGAGATAAATACACAGCTACACAAATTGCCATGATGTCCTTTACAGTACCATCAGAACAGTGCAATCCATTATTGTGTATTAAATGTAAACATTAAGATAAAGATACTAATGATACCCTATCGTCTGTCCCTAGGTCCTGACACTGCAGTGCAGTGTACAGTCATTAAGAAGGTGGACAGCTTCAGTTTCCTGCATCACCCTGTGCACCAGAGAAGCCTTGAGATCCTTCAGAGATGTAAAGATGATAAATACAGTAAGATTGAGTCTTACAATCCTCTTATATCTTTTCCTTTTGTTTAAAGAGGTTGACCCATCAGTGGAAAATGAAGAAAAGAGTGTATGATTTTGGGTGTGACTAACACGTACAGTAAAACCGCAAATACCATTCTCGTCTTTCTATCATTAGAAGGGCAGAGGTCACTACTAGGACCAAAGAAGCATTTGTAGCATCTACAGAAAAGTGTTCTACTATTCTTTGGTTAACTAACTAGAAAAGTAACCTAAACATCCCAGCAAATCAGTTCCATGATTGATTGTCTTGATAAACGTCTTATCTGATGGGCTTCTCATTATGTATTAGTATTTTAAATGAGTGGCATTTATTATGAAGCTGTTGGTTACCTGCCATTATGTTATTGAGATGAAACATTATGAGCTGCATCCATTTTTATTGTTTATTGTCGCACTTATCAGGTTATAGATGTCAGAACATTTCATATTTAGAGTCACAAAGACAGTCAAACTTTCAGATAATATACAGGCATTCAGAAAGGTATCATGGGACTTTACCATAGTAAAAACACGAATAGGTTAGAAGACAGATCATGATGGACAAGAGACTCATGAAATAAAGTATTATTATTTTATATATATTAATAATTGAATTAGTAGATAGTGACATCTAAAAACTTTTTAATATAATTCCATAAGGAGTCCATGTTTGACAAAATCTGTCCGATTTTTGGTGGATGTCATACGTCAGTTTCTCAAGGGGGAGAAGAGTGGTAATTTGGGAAAGCCAATACTTTTATTGAACAAAATGAAATACAGTTATCCTGGAAGTGTAGGTCGTTATGATCTGGGAATCATTTAGGCTATGTTTGGATTTTGCGTTTAGTGAAGGAACCTGAGGAGATGCCCATAAGAGTAAAATACATTTTCTTTGCAATGAAGACCAAAAGAGTTAAACATATGTACTGATTAATGGTCAAAACTTCAAGTTGGCTACTGAGTAGATATAATTTAGGGCACAATTCAAACTGTATATAAAAAGAATTCCTGAATTATAGAATGTACCCTTTTCCAAAAAAGTTACATTTTATTACATTCCTAAAAGGAAAGAAAAAAAAGTGCCCTTATGTAATCGGCATGTAAAACATAGATTGGATCTGTCTGGAT
Organism: Olivaichthys viedmensis; assembly: GCA_028565825.1. Classification (NCBI taxonomy): domain Eukaryota; kingdom Metazoa; phylum Chordata; class Actinopteri; order Siluriformes; family Diplomystidae; genus Olivaichthys; species Olivaichthys viedmensis. Next base: position 12,900,846 of record JAOUQW010000010.1, on the reverse strand, counting down.
ATAGTCTATGCAATCGGACAGGTGTTAAGTAGATCCTATTAACAAATTTGAAATTAAGTTAGTGTATGCCATTTGAGGTACATTTAGGATAAGTATTCCTCCAAACTGAACACTCTTCATCTAATTTGAACTGAGCATACTGTAACTGCAGGAACGTGCCGATGAGACGGTTACTGATGTATCTGCAGTTCGGCTCCACCTAGGCCAGCGGCCATACATCATTAGAACAGATTGTCGTGTATCTGTTGCTGGATCTAGGCAGGAATTTTTCAGAGGAAATGACTTGATATGTCATATGGTAATGGACACAATGCAGCTCACCCCCTGAAACACTAAGGTCATGCACTGTCTGGAGCCATTTCCTTTAGACAGTAGGCCTCACCAGTGTGTTCCAGTTCATAAGCTGCAAGTTGTTTATAAGCTACTGATTCATGGTTACATTCATGAAATCAAATAGTTGAATTTGAATTGCATTGGTTCATGTAGCAGCAAGTGTTTATTGAAAGTTATAATGACAATTGGAGAAGCACTAACATGTTCTGCGTGGTTCTCTTTTGAAACAGATTCCTGCATCCCATGGAAGAATCCACGCAACCCCCTCTTACACCTACAGGGCACCAACACTGTTAATGAGAAAACAACAAGGTGCTCTCTATCACATAGGCTCCTCATATTATAATTCAGTTACATGCAGTGTAAAATGCTGCATAGACAAAAAGAACTTGGTCATACCTGTAACTATTTTTACTCTTCATAAAAGGTACCCCCCCACCCCACACTGCCTTACTCTCTTTTCCTCCGTTGTTCTCAGAGATGCGATCTCTGGGTGTAATGGCCGTAGCTCGAGGTCTGGTCGTCTGGCCTCCACTGGCTCCTCTTATGAAGAAGACGGTATTTTTGTTAACGCCATGAGCAGCAAGTTACTCGAGAGAGCACAGGGCATTTTGATGTGAGTCCCAGTCAGACCTTTACTATGCAACAAAAGTCATGCGAGTGCTTTTAGTGATTAATGTCTTCTTCTGCACAGGCGCAACAAGAACTACAAGGCCAAGCCTTCTCTTCCCAAGGTACAGCTTTAGCGCAAGCGGTCACTCGTAACATTATTAAGCATTTCACTCAACTGACTCAGCCAATAACAGTCATTTGTAAGTTTAGTGTCAATAGAAAACCATTCTTGTGGGTGTAGACCTTATTGCTTATTTCACTGTGTGCAGCATCTGTTAGATGTGAAATCTCTGAAGTACTTGAGCAGCCTGACGCTTCATGACCGCATCACCAAATCACTCCTCCACCTGCACAAAAAGAAGAAGCCTCCCAGCATCAGTGCGCAGTTTCAGGTATAAAACTGGAGAGAAGCGGAACCAAATTTTTTAATGAAATAAAATCCTGATAAAATAATACGTTGTAAAAAGGAGGTCATCGAGCAATTGCTTATTTTTCTGTCCCTGGTTGTGCAGGCCTCGCTCAACAAGTTGATGGAGACCCTGGGCCAGTCCGAGCCCTACTTTGTGAAATGCATCCGTTCAAATGCAGAAAAGGTATTGCTGATCTTGGGTTTGAGAGTTTTGACTGGGTACTGAAAGGGGAGAAAACTAAGTATGTCCTCTCTGTCTCTCTGTCCCTCTGTCTTTGTCTCTCAGCTTCCTCTACGCTTTAATGATGCATTAGTACTTAGGCAGCTGCGGTACACTGGTATGCTGGAGACTGTGAGAATACGCCAGTCTGGATACAGCATCAAGTACACATTTCAGGTATGTCATACCCACACACACATACTCACATTAGGGCATGGAATATGCCTGTATATAATATATAATAGAGAGCCTGAGGACCTGTAGGAAACAGACAGGGGAACACTGCTGCACGGAGGCTTCTGTACCACCTCCCTAAATGGTAAACTGTCCATGCCTGGGGTGAGAGGTGTTCCTTGTGATCCTGCGTGCCTTCTGCTTGCACCGGATGTCCTCAATTGCAGGGAGCTGGGCGCCAATGATATGTTGGGTAGGTTTCACAACCCATTGCAGGCCTTCCGATCAGAGAGAGAGAGTAGCTGCCGTACCACACTGTAATGCAGTTTGTCAGAATGTTCTCGATGGTGCAGCAGGAGAAGTCGACCAGATTCCTAGGAGACAGATGGACTTTCTTCAGTCTTCTCAGGAAATAGAGACACTGATGTGTTTTTTTTTTTTTTTTTTTTTTTTTAATCAAAATGGAGTTGTTGAGCGTACGAGAGAGGTCCTTAGCGATGTGGATGCCTAGGAACTTGAAGCTGGAGACACGTTCTTCCTCAGTCCCATTGGTGTAGATAGGGTTTTTTTCAGGTTGGAGTGGTTGGAATCCCCTGCAACAATAAAAGCTCTACCTGGGTGTTCTGTGTGGTGTGCGCTAATAGCAGCATGCAGTGCATCCATTGCTAGCTTGGCTGCAACGTCCTACAGTGAATGTGAACTCTCTAGGCAGGTAAGAAGACTTGCACTTAATCAAGATTGGCAGAGCAGAGACTTTGAATTATAGCAGTGCCCTTACACCAAGCTTTGTTTACATAAATGCACAGTCCCCTGCCTTTTGATATTACCTGAGTCCTCTGCAGTTCTGTCAATCCTGAAGACGTTGCGACCTTCTAGTTCATTAATGCTGTTAGAAATGCTGTCGTTAAGTCGCGCATCTGTGTGTTGCTGCAGTCCATAATCCCTTTTTGTGAGGTTATACGAAGCCACAGCTCATCAATTTTGGCAAGAAAATGCTAGGTAATGATGGACGATAAGGGTTTAGCCAAGCCCTAATGCCTTTCCGCCTCCCTTGCTTTTGTTCACAGTCTCGCCACCGCTGTCAGGCTCTTCCTGTCTAGTGAATTGGTTCAGTAGACCATGGGGTCTTGGTGATTTATTTAGGAAGTGGAAGGTTATCAAATACACTGTCTGTGCTTTGAGATCCAATATCCAGAAGTACTTGTCTGGATGTATGAGATGTCCACAAGGCTGAATAGAAAGCATAACCAGCATAACCAGGTTCTCCCAAAGACTGAGCTGTGTTCATTGTTTCTATGTGTGTTTTTCTAGGACTTTGCTCATCATTTCCATGTGCTGTTGCCCAGTGGCCTGGGTGCTGGTCAGGCTGGCATTCAGGAGTTCCTGCAGGGAGTTCACCTTGATCCAGACTGCTATCAAGTGGGCAAAACAATGGTATCATCTGTCACTTTTTTTCCCCTCCTGTTTATCAGTTTATTCACTCAAATGAAGTGTTCACAATTCTGCATGTGCTGCTTTGACTAATTACAGTTACAGCCGATTCCCAAATGGCTTCCTATTCACTAAATATGCTAAATAAGGTATAACATCATGCTGTTGTAGACCCTACATAGTGCATTACATGCACAGTAGAACGCCGTCCGAGATTCAGCCATTGAATCTGGCTGAATTTCGGATGTTAACTGCTTGCACATATTATCACTTTTAGGACTTTTTTTTAGATGTAATTTTAAAATTGATGCATAATTTTTTTTAAAGGGGAAAATTACTTATGCTTATAAGTAAAGCAACACAAGGCTCATTAAAAAAAAAAAAGTTCCTACTCTACTCTCCTGCTCTTTCTGCCTTAATCTCTCTCTCCCGTTCTGTCCATCCCTTTTTCTCTTGCCCAGGTGTTTTTGCAAGAGGCACAGAGGCAGAAGCTGCAAAACCTGCTCCATCAGGAGGTGCTGAGAAGGATCATAGCTCTGCAGAGGAGATTCAGAGCTCTGCTGGAGAGGCGATCCTTCATCAGTCAGAGATGTGCTGCACGTGTTATACAGGTACACAGGAGATCTGTCAAAAATCCTCACCTGCTTATTTCACGTATTTTGTGAAATCATCATCATTAATCCTCACTGACGCTCATTTTTACTACTCAAGACATTTTTAAAAAATATCTATTTTAATTATATTTGATCGAGGATGTAATGTATAATTCACATTTCAGGTTACATAAACTAGACTTTAAGGTGAGTAGGCTAAAGGTTCTCCTGGTCGGTATGAGGCCATCTATTTCTCAGAACAGACTGGGCTTACCCAGAAAAGGCCTAGCCAGGGGGCCAGTTTAAGTTAATTCAATTCAATTCAATTCAACTTTATTATCATTATACGTGTACAGGAGTGTACAGTATAACGAAATGTAATTTAGATAGCCTCAGGTGTAAACATATAACACGTGTTGGGGCAAAATGACCTAGGACATTAAGTGAGTAGAGAGCTAGCCGAGCTGCTGCCGCCATCTTGGAGACGCCGCCACATTTGCAAGCAAAATCAGTTTGTTGGGTCTGTTGTGCGCCAGTAATAAAGTTTGTCGAAGAGTTTGTAGAAAACATGTGTTGTAGTTCTGGAGGAATTTGGGAAGAGATGCTCAGGCAGGGGGTTTCCACTGGCAGTTGGAAGCCCCCCTCTTTCTGAAATGACTTCCCTTCACTTGTCTAAATAAATTTTCTTGTGTGCGAGGAGAAAACGGCAAAATGTATTCTTTATTTTAATCCTTTCAATTTTAATGAATGAAATGTAAATATGTTCTTCTGGAGAAGGAAATGTTTCACACCAAGGGTTTGTGTGTTATGCAAGTGAGAGTGTTTGCCTGCAGATGTTTTTCATTTACTGCTTTGCACTGAGAAATGGACATAGCTCATACATCAAATGTGTATTCAATTTGATATTAATCTATTCTGAATGGTTTATTTGATTATGTCAAGCACAAGGAGAACCTGAACCTTTTTTTCCTGCACATTTTCTTATTGTACTGCCACGAGTCTTTTGGATTTTTAGGCCTCTGCAATGCAGAGACCTGTTTCAACAAGTGCTGCATTTTGTTAGATCGCCACTGTGGTTTCTTTGGCGAGTGTTGGCTCAAGTGTTTACTCAGGACTAATCATAATTTCTGACTGACATAAAACAAAGTCTCTTAAATGGTTCCTCTTGCTGTTCTTGATTGACGTATTCACAACTCATGAAATAACAAAGCATTTTGGGAACAGGTGCACACACACACATGCACATGCACACCCACAACATATATTCAGCACAGTCCATAAATAATTCAACGATGATTACTTAGATATCTTAGTCTCTCACTCTCTCAATCCTTCCACAGCACTGGTGGCGTCAGTGTATGCCAACCCACAGCTATGAGAGAGTCGGTGTCTCTGAGCTGCAGCATGAGGCAGCTGTGTGTGTGCAGGCAGCGTGGCGAGGCTACAGGGAGAGAAGACTCTATCTCCTGCAGAGGGACGCAGTGCTGCTGCTGCAGAGAAGCTGGAGGCGATGTGTTCAGCGACAGAAACGCAGAGCTGCACGTCTTATCCAAGCGTTCTGGAGAGCACACAGGCAAAGGCAGAGATATCGGCGGCTGTGCAGAGCTGTCGTAATGCTGCAGGTTGCCTGGAGGGGGCATCAGGCCCGGCAGAGGTAATGCTATTCATGACTGGTTCAGCATAGAAATGAGAGCTATAACTGTTTCTCAGTTATAAATACTGTTGTCAAGCTACAAGTGCCAAATAGTCGCTTGAATTCACTTGATTTTTAGGTCGGTGTTATAAGTGTTTGTTTTTAAATATATGATTATTGATACATCATTGAATTGTATTGAATATCTTGATGTGCTGTTTCTTTAATTGTCATCATTAATGCCCTCCAGGTTTCGACGCTTGAGAGAGAAACAGAAGAGTACTATAGAAGACCATGAACAGGACAATGCAAAAGAAAGCTTTCATAACCTCCACAACCTTACGAATGGCCAGACAACTTACCTAGTGTCTCAGCAAAGCTCAGAGGCCTCACAGGAGTGCAGAGTGGACGTTACTGAGGGCCTGCCATCCGAACCTTCCAGACCTCTGGATGACAGCACTCTAAAGAGCCGAGCCAAGCGAGAGAGCAGGAGGAAGAGAGAGCTGGAGCAGGCAACATTTAGTCTGAAATTGCTGAAGGTGCGATCCAATACTCTTCCGCTCTCTGACGAACCAGTCTTCTCCACCGAAAATACAGTCTCTTCAGATGCTGCTCCTCTCTGCTCCTCACTTCAGAGCTCCCTAGACAGCCATGGGAGCTTTGAGCTCCTTAGTGTGGAGGATGTGGAAATGGAGGCAACTGACTTTCAACATCATGATTCTTCCCCTATGAATCAGTCAATGCCAGATGAAGGGAATAAAAGTGAACTCAAAACACTGCCTGAACCAGAGAAGGCAGAACTGAAAGAGCCAGAACCAACAAGTCCAGTTCAGTCTGGCCAAAGCACCTCAAAGCCTCTGTTCTATATATCAGATGAATCCAGTAGTCCTGTTCGCCATGAGCCACATACACCATCTGGGTTAAAGTCCGTCCGAGAGAAAAAGGAGTCTCTGGTGTTCGTCATCAGCATGCAGAAGGAGAGTCCTATAGACCAGAGCAGCCTGGAAGCTCTAGAGAGCTTGGAGAAGGAAGCAGAGAGTAGACCAAGCTCTGCCCAGCAGGTGAGCGTTTCATCGGACATACAACTTGAAAACGCTCCTTTGAGTCATCCAACCGTCCAGCCATCTCCGGCACCGTCATCCAGTACAACCACCACAGTGGCAGGAGGTTCAGTACAGCAAGTGACCTCACAACCCAGGAAGGAGGAAGATATGGTCAAAATGCAAGCTCAGAAGAAGGCAGTGACTCACAACATCAGTATCAGCATGAAGGAGAAAGCCACTAGCCTGGCCTTCTCTCCCAAACGCAGCAGGCTGACCTTCTCCAAGTGAGTGAGGACATGTTCTGACCTACAGGCATTACACTTTGTCATTCATGACTTTTAAAACTTCAATACACCTCCTGCAATACTACTTTTACTACTGTTAATGAAAACAATGCATATTTTCCTGTCATAATTATTTTCCCTACAGACATACAAATATTATCACACTGACCAAACGGTCAACCTGATGTGGTTATATCACTTACTTACAGAAATCTGTTGTTTTTTTCCCCCTCAGGTCTGATAAAGACCTTGCAAATCAGGAGCGCTCTTTGGCCTTGCAAAGAGAGAGAACATCAGGTTTCAGATCTGTGAAGAGCAGAGAGGTGAAGATCTCGCGTACATACCAATTCAGTTCTTATTCCCTCAAAATGATTATGACCCATTTCATTCACAAGATTTAAGTGTGACATGTTTCATGCATGTTTGTAAAAAGAACTTGCAACAGGTTTAAAAATCTACACTACATTATGTACACCACATTACATTTTGACTGTTGATCTGCTTTCAAGTGCTAGAAGATTTTATTTATAAGAAGCAATACTCGAGATATTGCATAGTGCCTGAAGATTACTTCCAAGTGTTCATTTCATTGTGACAGACTGTTAAAATCATGTCTTTTCACATATTTGACTATATCTGCAGTTGGACAGCTTTTTCTCAAAATGTTTTGGTCGGGTTTTGATGGGCTGAATCACTTTGTACAATCAGGTGGCCCGAGCTGGCCGCCCAAAGAAAGCCCGCATGGCTCGGACTCGCTCCGACTTCCTGACCCGTGCCTGTAGCACTGAGGCTGATTCTGACGACGAGGACGATGAAGATTATGAGTACACGCCTGTGCTCTCTCACACTCTGCCCCTCCCAGAGTCCCCAGACTCTCCCAGTCCTGAGCAAGACTTCCACAGCGACTCGGAGATGGTAAACTGAGCCACAGCGATGACTCCAGCTCCGTTCTAAACACCCACCAGTCCAGTGTGCTTCTTTTGGGCACTGGCTCTAACAACTGTGCTCTAAATCTTGGTCTATGGTTGCAACGAAGTCAACATTCTCTAACAAATACCACTCTTGTAAGTCTAGAAATGTGAATAAAGGAGCATGACAGGCCAAGTGAAACATCTAAAGTCCAGTGAGACAGCCGTCATTAGAATCCAGTCTTTGTGGAAAATGTCCTTCAAGAGGGCACCATCTTAAATCTGGCCACATCACCAAGCAGTGGTTTACATATGGGTTTGTTGGGGAATGTTGGTTTTGTGTAAAGAAGCCTTCTCTCCTAACCTCCTCCAGGTTGGTCCACCTGCTCTGGTCACTGGGTGTATAGTGGGTGTTTCTGGTCTATTAACCCAGAGATATGGCTAACTCTCCTTACTTTTTAACACCAACTTTCCACTAGCAGATTTGCACCTTCACTTGTTTTTACGGATGAAGAGACTCTTCAGTGAAGACCTAACTTCTGTGCTTTGTTTTTCAATGCTCTGCATAGTTTGACCTTAGAAGCTGATAACCTGCATGGAGTAGTTATTCATTATCATTTACCACTCATGCATTCTTTACCATTACCATATGCCGCTCTCTCCCATTCACTCACTCTCAGATGCTCATTCACAGCATTCACACATGTAGTGTACATGTTTGGTTGCCTGTCAGCGCTGGTCTATACTTCTGCGAAGTTGCACGTAGATTGTTTGTGGCAAGACACAGAAAAGGGGTTTATGGGTAAGTGTAGCTCGCAAATGGGCCCATTTGGACACCTACAAAATCTTAACTACACGTTGTGTGAATCTGGGGTGCTGTGCATTGTGCACACACTGATTGGTTGAGCAGGAGAGTATATCTGATAGTGTTGGGGCTGGGATGAGACCCAAACAATACTTAACCCTGAAGAAAGCTGTGTGAGACAAATTTCAGCATAATATTGCCTCAAATGATCAAGTACATTTGTAAACAATTACATTTTTTTTTTTTTTTATCACATCCAGTACTTTGTTTCTATCTTCCTCTTTCTACTACAAGGAGACCAAAACTTTATTTTTCGTTTTCTGTTCATTCTGGTTTGGTACCCGAGACACTGCCGCCTAGTGCACATGTTCACGTTACGTGCAAGTATGTTGGCAGACACCTATGCAAACGTCAACACACGTAATTTCGCAGAAGGCAGAAGTATAAATCAGCCTTTAATGAGTAAAATACAAGAAGGATTAATCCAGTATGGATAGTTTTTGACAGGGAATAAACAGTACACTTAATAATGGTGTATTCTGATGTGAATATGGTTCCTCATACTCTCCGGCATCTCTTTGTAGCCCTCTCAGAAAGAACAGAAGCGGCTGCAGAAGACCCTGTCCTCAGGAGATCTGGGAAAGGTGGACTCCTTGAGGAAGCCCTCATCACAGTCTGAGGGCAGGTCAGAGTCCATTTCGTCCTCTTATTTTCAGATTTAAGGGTGATCACTCTCTTCTCCATACAAAATCATTTACATTGTTGTTTTATCCTGTTCCATTGGACTGCTCAGCGGGGTGAGGGGTAAGATGCGCTTCTGGGGGAAGGGAAAGCATGGTGATAAGAAGATGTCCATCAGGGGGCACTCAGCAGATGCAGATCTCACAAAGACGCACAATGGTAAGAACGTAGACTCTACCATTTGAATACTATTAGAATGTTCATAATATTTACATATTTAAACACAAAAAATCCACATTCAAATGTTTAAGATCCATTGTTCTACTTTTAGTCACCTAACGTAAATCTTAATGGCCAATTGACACTTGATGTTTGATGTGGTAAAAGGGCTCTGAAAAATGCATGTCAATTCTCTTTCAAACATTCATTTGGTATCTCACTATGAGAAACGCCTCAGGTGTGACCAACCGCAGAAGCACAAATGACACCACATGTGTCTATAGGACAGACCGATCACAGCCGTGACACGGGGGCCCCGTTCCCCTTTATCACCTGATGACCCCTTGTACAGCATTCTTGATCTCTTCCCTGTGAAGACCACAAGCTTTCCTCAGCGTCGTTGGATTTTTCCGTTGTTTCTATTTACAGACAAGCCATAAAGGATTCTCGTTGCAGAACGTTAGTTTTTCCCACTTCTCTGAGTGCTTTTCACTAAGCTTAGAAGTTAGCAGGTTTATTTCCGCTGCTCTGTTTTGGTCTAGCTAATGCGTCGAGGCAAGTTAACCTACACATCCTACCTAATCACAGGCTTCGTTAGCTGGTCGGACAAAATGGAGGTGGGGTCTTCTGACTTGCCTCTTCTGTTCGAACAGCCAGAGGAGAAGTGGAGGATGAGGGAGAGGATGAAGCGGTGCTTGCACGCCTTTTTCGGAACAATCCAGAGGACAATGACGCCATTCTCCCCACAGTGCCGGCATCCAGGACGGCTTGCTCTCAAAGCAGACCGCCTCCTTCCTCTTTTCCTGCTTTTTCTCAGCTGCCCCCTGGGAAAATGGATCGATTTTACAGCCTCCATGTATCAGAAGTCTTTATCAATGGCAGTTAGGGCGCTTAATGCCACCTCTCCCCTGACTGCCTATCAGGTTGAATTATAGATGAGTAGACACCTGGATTCTGGCAACCTCAACCCAGCTTTATAGGAAGAGATCTGCATCATTACGGATCTCAATCTGTGCGTGTCTTGCTGTGTCCAGAGCTGAGGCCGGTCTATGGGCCTCATTGGGGCTGGAGAGGGGTCATTTTGGCTGAATTTATCGAGCCTGAGTGACAGAGAAAGGGGTTGATCTCCTCAATGCCCCAAAGAGCTCTTTGGTATAGCCATCGCCACCATGCGCCGGAAACCTTCAAAAAAAAGGAGAGACATTGTACTGGTGTCTGCCTTGCAAACCTACACACTGCCTAAATCTTCTGGAGTGGGACAGCCAGCACTTCAAATGACCTGTTCTGTCCCCTCATGAGTCCAGCACACTTTCCCCTCCTGTGTGTTTCAAACAGTCTAGTTCACTGTGTTCTGCCCCTACAGTTCCCCAATTACAGAGAACAAACTTGGCACATGTTCAGCTAGTGCTCCCCCCCAACCTGAATCTCAAACAGTTCATAGCAGAAATATCCTTTCTATTGAGCACAGAAGCAATTAAAAAGTTCCAGTGTTCCAGGGATTTTATTCCTGCTACTTTCTCGTTACCAAGAAGGGCTACGTTCTATCTTAGACCTACATGTCCTCAACAAACACCTCAGGAAATTTACATTCAGAATGCTCACTCACAAAATTCTATCTTGTTCTATTTGTTTTGGGGACTGGTTCACAACAGTCAATCTACAAGACACTTATTTCCATACAAGCACTCACTAAGCAAGTGAGCAAGCTTCATGATTTATTGGTGTACCCCTCCTGTATGAATTTTAGCTCAGGTCACAGCTAGGTTACTTTGCTGCCTAGCCCTGCTTTCTTTTCGAAAGTCAGTGACACGTTTTACAATTGCACTGCCCTGGGGTTAATGGCTTTTTATCCACCTCCGTTCGCTTCGGGTGAAGAGCGAAGACAGCACCATCTGTGTCTGGTTTGTGCTGTATTCATTTAGACAAACAAAACGAAAGCTTTTAGGATTAGGAATCAGCTTCTGGTGTTCAGGCTGTTTTTCATAGAGGGAAGTCTGTTTTGTTCCAACCTTGTCTCGTTAAAGAATAGAAGCGACTGGTTTAGCATACAAGGCCACGCACTTTCTGCCCTCTGTGGGCTTGAAAGCTCATTCTACACGGGGCATAGAGCCCTCGATGTCGCCGAGGTTGGTGGGGTGTAAAAATAAAAACCAAATGAATGTTTGAGAATATTAGGTTACTTCCATAGCCCGGTTCTCTGACTAATAGGGTGGGTATATTTCCACACTTCCCTTCTTGCGTTAATCACGGGGAAGAGCATGCTTGAGAATGCCATACAGCAGGCAATATAAGGTAGGCGGGGCTCCCCTGAAACATCTGTGATTGGTTTGCCCTTTAGAAAGATGTGACGTCATTGGTGCTTCTGTGGTCAGTCATGCCTGAAGTTTCCTGTAGTGAGACACCCCACTCTTTGATCAGGGAAACGGGGTTACTCTCCATAACCTAACAATATGGTATACTTTATTATTTATTATATTTGATTTTGGAGTCACCCTTTTACTGTGGTTGAAACCAAGATGGCTTATAGGGCTTGGGAATCCACGTCTCATTGCGTTGTGAGATTTATCTGCCATACTGTCAGCCTGGCCTCCTTGTTCACATTATCTGCTCCATGTGAACTTTTTTTTTTGTTTGTTTAATTGTGACATAACACTGCATGACATGCTTAGGGAGAGCTCCAAACATAAAGAACTTTGTATGAATAAACATAAGAATGCAAAAGCGCAGCATTTTAAATAAATCAGTCTTAATTAAAGATGTCAATCCCTACGAACTTTCAAGCAATGAGTGGACTAATGGTACAGAAGAACTACCTTTTCTTATCTGATTTTTATCTAATTATCTGTTTGGTGTGTGGCTTGAGTTTTGATTGATTTTAAAATGCTTTTTTATTTTATTTTTTTAAGCATTTTACAAATTACAAGTCACTCGAAGCTCATGTGGAATTCACAAATGGACGGATACAGAACTTACAGATTTAATTACACACTGTTGAGCTGTTCGAGTTAGCCGTGTAATGCATATTTAGCTTGCGAGCTTTTACATTTTCCTCAGGCTTTGAGTTGATCCACAGTCACACAACTAGCAGGAGAATAAATATTAAACTCCGTTATAGAAAGCAGCAAAGCTTTGGAGCTGATGGTGCAGTGATTGAGACCTGCTCTCTGTCCCGCCTTATAAAACACAATTAACGCCGTAACTTAATAACTTTTAATTCATAGCTATGATCTTAGCTTATATGTTAAAGCTTTCATCACGTTCTCCGACTATGGAAATATAAATAACCATGCAATCCTGTTACCAGAGATGGAGCAACTGAAAGCGTGAGGAGCCACAGAGGGAGAGGGAGAAAAGGATGCTCGAAGGAGCTTGCAAACGTAATTCGTTATTTAAAGTAACTGATGGAAGCATGTTAATTAAATACCGGGAGCATGCTCTGATAATTTTCAATATGCTGCAGAAGGTAATGTTTTTACAACAATTTCCACAATGACCCCAACATTGAAAAGAAACTGTAGCTAGATCATTAGTAGCATGCAACTCACTCAATAAAATGTATTGCCTTGTAACAGTTCGTAACCCAATAGTATGGCGGATCACTGCGTCATGACGTCACATTCCCAAGCCCTATTGGGCATGTAGTGTACTATGTAGATTCCACAATGATGTTATGTGGTACCCTATGTAGTGAGCACATGGACTGAATTGGAGGCCATTTGGGATTTGGTCTAACTTTTGTGAATTATTTCTGCGTGAAGATCTGCGTGAATTATTTCTAGTTGAAGGTCTAGGATTTTTTACATGGATTCCAGTTCAGCTAAAAAAAAAATATCAGTGCCAAGAAAACATTAATGATACTGCCTCTATGGTAAAATGATGATACTGCATCTGTGATTTTCTTTGCTTAAGGTATAGGGTGTCGCTACTGCTAATCTTCGTTCTGCCTGTGGCAGAATTAAATTAGGTTCATTAATATTCGAATGCGTTTGGAAATGAAATCGTTGAAATGATCAAAATTGTAATGCAATTTTAAAGCCCTAGTAAATGATGCAGCAGGTCGTCAGTGATTTCTTCTCTCGCTCTCTGTATTTTTGCTGTCCTACACTCACACTCATGTCTCCATCTGTTTCTCTTCGTACGATGCGTCTCTTTGTATCGCTCTCTTTCTCAGACTCTCCTTCTGGCAGTCCCGAGCGAAGCAGAGCACCAGATCGTGGTCGGGACAGTAAAGAGAACCGGGAGCCAGAAATGAGAATGATGATGACGATGAAGAGGCGGCGGAGTGTGAAGATTAGCAGCGTGGCACAGGAACCGTCTGCATGGCAGAATGATTCTCTGCACATCCTCACCTGCACAGCGGACTACCGCAGCATGAACGACTTCCTCATGAAGAAGGTAGCTTCAGGATTCTCAGAGCTTTATGCTGTAGTAGTATTCAGTTTATATGGAGTTCAAGCTTGTCATATTGGAAGTGTTGTCGCATCAAGAAACCACCACCACATATTGTTTACAGTATAAACTCCTAAACTGTCTAAAATTGTCTCTCTTCAATCTGATTTCCCTTGAATTTCCATCTGACAGATAAATGATCTGGAGACTGAGGACAGTAAGAAGGACACTCCCGTGGACGTGGTCTTTAAGAAGGCTCTAAAAGAGTTTCGCCTCAATATCTTCAATTCCTACTCCACTGCCCTGGCTGTGAGCATCTCACTGTCCACCACAATTTATTTTTTTTTCTCAAATTTATTAAACCGCGAGATTTCATTTTAAAAATCCAACCACATCATATGAGAGCCTAGTTCGGAAATGTTTTTACAGCGAGACCATGTTTATTCTCTCATCTCTCCCCCAGATGGATGATGGTAAGAGTATCAGGTATAAGGACCTGTATGCGCTCTTTGAGCACATTCTGGAGAAGAGCATGCGTCTGCAGCAGAGAGACTGGTCTGAATCACCTGTTAAAGTCTGGGTCAACACCTTTAAAGTCTTCCTGGATGAGTTTATGACTGAGTACAAGCCCATGGATGGCACCATCAGCAAGGTAAAGTTTGTATCCCTTATTCTTATCCTGAAATATTTTCAATCGAGACATTATCTGATTCTGATATCTCTGACACTCTCCTATAGGCTCCTAAACCAGAACGCAAAAAGAGAAGGAAAAAGGAGGCAGACATTGTGAGTTCTTTACTTCCTGCTTGTGAATTTTCCTTATTATCTTTTTTCTTCTAATTAGAGCCATTATAATGGAAACCAGCCAAATAACCTTAGAAGTCAGGCACAATAGTGTTTTTATCTGCTGAACACAAAGCCTAGCCTAAATCTCTGCTGCCCCCTGCAGGTGGAGGAGCACATGGGCCATATTTTCAAGTCCACTCAGTACAGCATACCCACGTACTGCGAGTACTGCTCCTCTCTCATTTGGATGATGGACAGGGCATGCGTCTGCAAATGTGAGTTTTATTGTCTTTGTTTTTTTTATGTGAGTTTATTCTTATTCTCTACTTAATTATGATTTTGTTTAAGTCGTCTGCCCATGCTTAAGTGTTTTTGCCATTCTAATGAATATTATTTAGTGCTACAGAAAACAATTAAGCTACTTGGTTCATTCATTTATTGCATAAATTTACATTGCTTGTAAGGCTACTCTTTTGTAGCAGAGAAGTAAGAAAGCCCATTTCATCCTGTAAATCTCACTAAAGGGCTTCCTATGTGCGTGAGAGGCCTGGCGTGAGACCTGTAATCAGATTGCCTCCTTCTAACCTCATACATGTCTCTGCTTTCATCTTTGAATTATGAACACCATATCGTCCTCTCTCTCTGACCACTTTTCCTCTTACCCATACTGACCATGCTGAACAGGGAGGAGTCTTACTCCATCTTCCACATTCATTATAACTGGCAGACATTCTGTTGTGTGGTTAAGAGTTGAGTTTTCACTGATGTTGCTTTGTTTTCTATCCCAGTATGTCGCTATGCATGTCACAGGAAATGCTGCTTAAGGATGACAACTAAATGTAGCAAAAAGGTAAGCGAATGTCTGTCTGTCTATCTGTCTGTCTGTCTGTCGCTAAACACTTGCCTTCAATGCACAATGCATTGTTCTGTTTTAGGCTTGAGAGAGATGTACACTAGCGTTCAAAGGTTTGGGGTCACTTGTCATATTTTATGAACAGTCATTATTTCATTCACTAATGAAATATTCTCTAATATATCTAATGTAAACCACACACCAAAATGTATTTTTAGAGGGTTTTTTTGGTATTTAAAGTATTTTGGGTAAAAGTCATTTAAAAAGTGAAATGATAAAAATTTAATGAGAAATGACTGTACATAGATCATTCCAGTATATTATTTAAGTCTCCACTTCATGACTTGATCACCGCTTTCCAAAAAAAAGAGGCATTCTGGGTATTAATGTTTATATGAACATCACTCTTGATGCTATAAAACTTTCAGAGTCATTTTGGAGTCATGATTCTGGACACATAATGTTTTACAGTTTTCTACAAATGATTTGAAACCTAAAGTGCAGAACACTAGAATCATATTACAATCATTTTATAGATGGAGCTGAAACTAAATGGAGTTTATATCACTGAAAACATTGATTAGAAACTTTTGAGTAGCGATTCCAAACTTTTGAATGCTAGTGTAGCTTTGACAGTCAACACCCCACTGTGCAAAAGCAGGCTGGACAAGTCGAGCCGAGGGAAAACCAAGGTAAATACTTGTGGTTGAAGGAAGGGGCCCCATTCCTGTCTTTTGCCTCGGGCCCCAAAATCACTAAATCCGCCCCTGGCTTTCAATAATCTTGAGGCCTTTTGCACAATGCTAATTGGAGGCTTGTAGCGTTTGCTTTCTATGCACCATGTAACACATGTTTGAATTTGGTGCAAACTAGTCCTATAAGGCAACTAGTGTACATGTAGTGGTATAGATTAGCATATACACTAAATGTACCTTTAAAACTGGTGATTTTAAAACACTCAATAGGTTTCCTTGCACCATCATTGTAAACAATATAATAAAATGTGTTTGCGTTTTTGTTTTTGTTTTACTAAGAACTGTCTATAAACTGAAAGGGCTAGTTTGAAGGTAGCAGTAATTTATCTTTTTCCCATTAGATTGCCTATGATGAATGCATCCTGTACATGTTTGCGATGGATGAGACAAGTAGGGAAGACTGGTTAGAGGCCCTGATGCAAGGTAAGATATTTATGCAGTTACTTACAAGTTATTTTCTCATTGGGCTTATGCCAAGTGTGATTAAGATTATGTTTATTTGTTAACAGTAATAAGGGGAAACAACAAGTTATCTGCAAAGTACCACAAAGGATTCTGGTTCAATGGAATATTCCTGTGTTGTGGCCAGGCCATGAAGAATGCTCCAGGCTGCAGTGAGTGGCACAAAGGTGTGTTTATCGCTATTCGGTGTGTGGCCTCATCATTTGTTGCAGTTTCTGCTAAGTGACAGGTCACAGTTCTGTAAAATGGGAGTGCCCTGATCTGTCAGAACTATGAAAAGAAACAAAATTATCTTTTTACTGTAAAATGTCAGTTCACCGATTTTTATGATCACGGTGCCATATGAATATAGTAATAATGCACTTGCTTTTAGAAGGAATTGACTATAGAATACATTTTTCAGAACGGTAGAGTCAACACCTAAAATGCATATTTTTTATTTTCCAAAACTATTATCAAATTCTCTTGGGGAATCCAGATTTAAACTATGATTCCTTACTGAATTGCACCTATTAACTCACCTTTGAATTGGGTGGCAGATGGATTGGCCCGAGTGCACCAAAACTAATATAAGGAGCAAAATTAGGATGGCACCTTTATGTCCATTTAAAGGTAAATCTAAAAGTACAATTCCATAACTGCTGAACACATAAAGCGGTTTCATTGACATTGTTCCTGCAGTTCCATAGTTCAGATGAAGACACAATCAAACTTCATGTGTTTTTCAAAAAAGTCTGATTCGAGAGCGGTTGCCTTAGTTCGCAGAAAAGTAATGAACTGAAGAAACAGTTTCGCTGATTTCAGCATTGTTGAGTTTTGCAGATTCAGAGGGGCTCAGAGCAGCTGGTCGAAATATTGGATTACCTCCTGTGCCATCTTCAAAGGTGAGCAGGAAACTTACACACTTTAAAGCTTTGTGCAACATGTTCACCACCAGATGAATGCATTTACAATAAAGAGGAAAAATTATATGAGTCCACTATCAAGAACTGTTTTTATTTTATCAGTCATGAAAAACTGTCAAATAATATTTCTCAAACAACATTACATCATTCTTTACTAATCTAAGTAAAAAAAGTCAAAAGGGAACAATAACACATATCAGGTCTTAGTCATTAAAAGATGACAATTAACATTGTGTTAGGGGCATGTGTTACCATTTGAATGAAATATATAGTATCACAACAGTTTGAAAGAATGATGCAAATTATTTGCAAACAGGATATATTTCAATTTAATAGAATTTCCCAAACAGCTAAAAAATATATTCTTTAAATTTTAATTTCATATTATCCATTCATCATGGTCAGGGTTGTGGTGGTTCCAGAACCTATCCCAGAAACACTACGCACAAGGTGGGAACACACCCTTGATGGGGCGCCAGTCCATTACCACCACTGTACTGCCCTAAATTTCATATTAGTCATTTTTGTAATGAAATGAAAATAGATCTTGGTAGTCAGGCTACCATAGCATCAACTCCAGTTTTGATGATGATGATAATGATGATGATAATAATGAGGACAATGGTTTTTGATCAGCATAACAGTGCATCTTTCCAGCTCAGGGAGACCATCCAACTTCCTCCCATCCCAGAAAATGAAGGCAGCCCTTATGTGAAGCTTGTGGCTCTGTTCGACTACACTGCCGCAAGACCTGGAGAGTTGAGTCTGGTGAAGGGGAACAGATTGGTCTCTCTGGAAAAGATGTCGGACGACTGGTGGAAAGTCAGAGACACAGATGGGTAAGAGATTACCATTCTCTCATATGGTACCAATACTGGGTACACTTGGATAAAGAATATAGTTCAGTTGTAATAATAATAATAATAATAAAAAAACACCAATCAACACATCCTGCAGGGAAATAAAATATTTGTATGTTGCAACAAAACATTTTTTACAGCTACAGTGCGTAGGATGTTTTGGTTAAAAATGAATAAAAAAGCATTATTGAGTCAGGGGGGAAAAATATACTCTAGAACATGATGTTCCTGAGCTGCTGAGAGTCGCCCTGGCAAGTTCGGGAGTTTTTGAATGCATACACCAGCTCAAATACACCCTCCGTCATCATGCCTGATTAAAGTACGGCCAGAGACTATCTCCCAAATTTCTGGTAAGGCTTAACACAAGGACAATGGTAGTGAGCTAGCTGGCTAACATAAAAAATAAACCCAGCAGAAGCAACCATGCGCACTGTCTTTTAGCTAGTTATCTTGTTAAAGTTAGCCAGCTAGCTCAACAACATCGGTTTCAGCGCCACACTAAGACCTGCGGAAAGCAAGTAAGCTTAAACCCGGGGCCTGCGCTTATCTTTTAGCTAGCTAGCTAACGTGAGCTCGCTAAAAGATAAGCTCACGATCGGCTTCAGAGACACACAGACTCCAGCGGAGAGCATGTAAACTCCCTCCACAGGCCTCCGCAACGGTCAGATTGATCTGTGCTGGAGAAGGGTAACGTGCACAACCCATGTTACAAAATGTTCTTTCGTGAGTAGCTTGCAATAGCATTTTTCTACCAAAGAGGGCCAATTCCCAAATCCTACATCCAGCAGCCTTAAACCTTGATTGCTAGTAGACACGTTTTTGAGGCCCATTTCTCGTAGCAGGCTGGCAACATAGTCAAAAAGTGACATCATCATTAACTCTTATTTTCTTTTTGGGTAAAAATAACCCATTTTAATTTTCTTCAAAAAGGCACAATATAAAATATAAAAATTTTAAACATGAAGCTTTATGTGTTTGGTTCAATTTCTCTGACAAACATGAAAAATCATCTTTAAAAATCATATTTAGATTATATTCAGGTCATTTTTATTATGTTTGAGTAGTTCTGACCTGAGAGTAATAAGATGAAATATAAGTGACCTTTGTATCAATGAAACGAAATGTAATTTTTGTCACATGTGCACAAACACCTGCCATCAGAAGGCGCTCTAAGCATTGCTTTTTGTATATTTCTTTGAATATTGTTCACATTGCTAATGACTTTGATATAGATTTTGTATATAGTCTCTTTAAAAATACATTTTTAAACTGTCACACATGCACCGGCAGCCCAGGACTACAGTTCCCTGAATCCCTCGCGCAGCTCCGCGAGGGCACTTCCTCGATCAAGTTCACCGAGCTTCTGATCCGCCGCACCTGTCTCCTATTTGCACTCACTCACACGCACCTGCCCGCAATCCCGTCTCCCCTTCATAAACCCTTGGATACCTCACCTCAGTGCTCAATATTGTTCATGCCTCGTGAGATACAAAGCGTTTCCCGGACTGCCTCCCCGTTCCCCGACCTGAAACCCCGACTTACACCCCTGATTACGCCTCTGATATCCTGCCCCACCAAACACCTGTCCCCCGACTACGAGATTGCCCAACCCACTTGTTCTTTCAGACACCTGCCTTCTCACCCCAAGCCCGCGCCTGCATCCACCCCGCCAGCAGCCTGACATAAACTGTATTGCTATAAAATCAAAAGAGATGGCCTGGGTCAATTGGAACCTGGCAAATAGTATATCACTGAGTAGTAAACAGAACATGAGGATAATTGAGATCACCTGGATGAAAAAGGGATCTTGGCTAATTTTTTACAAAGCTTAGTGCATTTTAATGTAGTCCACTTTACTTTTAGTAGTGGCTGTTTGTAATGGTTTTATTAAAATGCATTAACTTTCAATATTCAGTAAATTCTTTAGCAATGTTGTTAGTTTATGCATTTGTATTATTTTTTTTATCTTTTGTCTGTCTAGTTCTGAAGGACTTGTCCCTTCTAATTACTTAGAGGAGGTTGAAACCGAAAGCAACAACAGGTAAACCACCCCGCAAGGCCATCGCGTGTACTGTTTTTCATAACTGCCCTACATGTGTGTGTTTTGTGTTTCATGAATGTCATAATACAAGGTGTAACAGTAAGTCATGTACCCTGCAATACCACATATATAGACATGAAATGTCCAGGAGGCCCAAAAAAGAGAAACCCAGCAACACAAAAACACAGTGAGTCTTATTGTTATTGTTGTTAGTTTTGTAATGGAGAAAGCACATGCAGCTCCAGGTTGTTATTCTCTTTATCACGGTGTAGCACGGGGAGCAGGACACAGGTGCAAAGCCGATTAAACATTTAACACATTTATTATACAAACTACAAACACAACCTCTACACACACAACGCGATATGAAACACCAGAGAAGACAACTTGAGACAAAAACATGGGGATACTTAAAGGGGAACACAAACAAAGAACAGCTGGTAATAATTAACAGAATCAGACAGGGCAGACTAGACTAACACAACACAGAACTGAGCTCACACGAGGCGAGCTTCGCCGTGGCAACCACTGTGCACGGATGCAGCAGCGCGCACGTGACACTTTTGTCCACCAGAGGGTCCAATATTCCGTTAATGTCCGTCATTGTAACATATACTACATATTATCACAGCTGATATTGGACATTAAAATACATGAAATGATGCAAATATTACTACATGGACATTCAGATTCTAAATGGACCTTCAGTGGGTCATTACATTATTGTCAAACCCAGTCCTGAAAGCATTACAGACCGTTTTGTTGTACAGACAGTTCTGCTTGTGCCAATTATGATAGTCTTTATGCTTTCCATGTCCAGCTTGAGACGCTCTGTTGATGGCCAAATAGAAGACTATCTGTGAGTTTAATTACCTCTTTTATTCATTGACCTTCATTCAAGTGATATTCCTCATGTAAAAAAAACCGACTATATAAAAGAGAACTGTATAATGTGTCATTTATATATATAATAATATAATAATTAATAATGGTTCTTGTTCATTAAATATGTGTACAATCAAACCTGAGCATAAATGAGCGTAAAAAGGTTTTGGCATTTATATATTTCATCAACCCACATTTGCTTGTTTAGCAACCATCATTTGCTATTAAATCATGATCAGTATTATTAATAATATCAATAATCAAAATAATATTACAGATATTTAAATGTTGCTTTTTGTGCTCCTATGATGCCAGTTTTGCGGCTACTTAGCACCACTTCTAGCTCAGCTTCAGTGATTTGTTTTTCTGATCTCTCCATTACTTTCCTGTACATTTTTAGAGCTTGTAGTTGCTTTCCCTACAGTGTTTTAGGGCTATTGTTTAAAAAAAGAAAATAAATATATAAATCTAATATACAGCTTAATATTATTTGAATGAAGATTTTTCGACAAAGAACATCATCAGGTCTAATACTACAAGAATAAATTTCAAAATACTGTATGTTATATGTTATCCTCGTAGTAAAACTAGTAGTAAAATACTATATTCTTAGACCATACACTATGTACTTGACTCTATATTACCTGGATTTTTGTAGGTAATGTTTTAAATCGAACACTAAAAGCATACTTCACGCCGTTTACCTCGCCAGAACAACCTCCTCAAGGAGGACTGCCAATTTTATAATCCAAAACTTTTTGCTCCTAATTTGTGTCTGCAGTGCGGGGCCGTTCTCATTTTTGACAGTCGTAGGTCATTCGTAGGAATTTCCCAGTGTGAATAGCTAGGGCCAAGAAACAAAGAAGTCAAATTTAGTGTTAAAAACTAGGTTCACTTTTGTCAGTCTCATAGGTAAAAGTTTTAGGTACATGCACTTGTCGCTCTAATGTGTCTTATATTGGTTTATTGATTTGAACTCATCCAGCTGGTATGTAGGCAACATGTCTCGTGTGAAGACTGAGCAACTACTACGCGAGAAGGTAAATGACGTTGTTCACCTTTTTACTCATTTTCATCCATCTACAGCAGGGGGCTCAGACTCCAGTCCTGGACTGCATACATCTGATTCAACCCATCAGCTAATTCTCTGAATTTGGTGTTTTAGAAGTGGGTAAACACAAATATCTGTAGGGTTGTGGCCTTCTAGGACCTGAGTTTGACACCTCTGATCGACGAGAAATACAAGTGTTTTCTGTTGAATCTCTTGTGCATATTGATGTCATTTGACAGTTACATAATGGAGTTAAAGATATTTTCACCCCTCACAAGTAATTTGCTACTATGATGAGAATCTCACCTTTTTACAGGGTAAAGAAGGATCATTTGTGGTCAGAGATTCCAGTCAAAAAGGAGCATACACAGTGTCGCTGTTTAGTCGAGCACTAGAGTGAGTACTGAGGAGACTCCTTCTTCTTCACTGGATTCTGAAAATCCCCATGTATACAAATGAAACTAGGGTTTACGTCATATAGTCAGAAATAGACCACATCCTCTTTGTTCTTAGTATTTCCCAGTCACATCTGTGACAAGAGATACACAATGAAACGTTTATGTTTCTGTTTGTGTGTTTTTCCAGCGAGGGGAATGGGACTGTAAGGCATTATCTCATTAATGTCAATGCAGAGGGGCTGTATTACCTGGCAGAGAACCACCTGTTTGACTCCATCCCCCAAATGATAGCGTACCATCAACACAACGGTGCAGGTGTGGGGTCTTTCCTGACCTATTTACTCTGAAACACATGCACACACATTGAAGCTTATGCACCCACTCATCAAGGGCATTACACATAGAATTTCCAATGACTTCCAATGACTTTACTCATGCACCATGACTTATTCATTGTGTTTTAAGTCATGGTGAAGTCAATGGAATTGTGTGATGTCATATTTGTGTTTTGAATGGAAACAGTTGTCAATATTTTATCCACATCCCATTTAAATACCATACAGATAAACCATGTCCTTATTTTCTGTGATCACATGGATCAAATGCTTTACACGTGTAAGTGTGTGTGTGCGTGTGAGTGGAGAAAGTCTGTGCAGGTGCACTTGTGGTTGTCATAAAAGCCTGTTTGCTTATTTTTAGGCTTGTTGACCAGACTGCGGCATCCTGCAACAAAAACCGAGCTTACACCTCCATCAGCACACGGTGGGTCAAACGTATGATAAACACATGAGAAACAGGGCTTGAAACTTTGCACATGTCACTTTTAAAATAGGATACAGTGTTCACGCTATCATGTTTATCTGCGCTTACTCACAAAATTGCTTTAGTTGCAGAGCTCTGTGGCTCCTTAAGCCAAGTTTATTTTAGAGTTATGCAACTAACAAAGTTAACCAGCTACAAGAAATAAGGTCTCAGTCAAGCTAATTTTACCTGCTTCAAGAAAAGAGGTCTAAATTTAGCTTAAAAAGCTAACCCATTACAAGTAATAAGCTCTTGGTCTATCTAACTAAGTTCCCACTACAAGAAATAGGGCTCTGGTTTAGCTATCTCAATCTAAATACCATGGTTGTGGTACTGTTTCAGCTGCACTAGCCAGGACATTTGTGGCTGCCTCATTAAATCATGATTCTGTTGGTAATAATTAACTAGTTAATGTGTACAGAGTACATTGCTCAGTGTAGTCAATAACCTGTGATGCCATAAAATAAGCTGACTGGATTTACAAGTTTTAAAATTCTTTGACAAAATGCAACATATCAATGTAGCCCAGACTGAAATGTCGGCATCCACCTCCCACTTAATGACCCCCACGAAGCATGCGGGTGGTAGGATGGGGTCCATGTCCCCCTCTCGTGGTTTTGCGGGGAAGATCCGTGACAGTGCATCCGCCTTCTGGTTGCGGGATCCAGGACGGTAGGCCATGGTGAACGCAAAACGGGTGAAGAAGAGAGCCCACCTCACCTGTCTGGCATTGAGTCTCTTTGCACTCCGGAGGTACTCCAGGTTGCAATGGTCTGTGAATACGACGAATGGGTGCACGGCCCCCTCCAACCAGTGCTAGTTTTACGGCCAGTTCCCGGTTCCCAACGTCATAGTTGCATTCCGCCTGGGACAGTTTTCGGGGTGAACCTTTGGCGTTGGGACAGGATGGCCCCCACTCCCGTTTCAGATGCGTCCACCTCCACCACAAATGTCCTCTCCGAGTCCGGGTGCTTGAGGATGGGAGCTGTTGTGGACGCTGTTTTCAGGGTGCGGAAAGCGCGCTCTGCGTCCGGGGTCCACAACAGACTCCTATTGCCTCCCCTGAGGAGTGATGTGATGGGCGCCGGCACCGTGCTAAAGCCCCTAATGAACCGCCGGTAGAAGTTGGCAAAACCCATGAATCTTTGTATGTCCTTGACTACACGGGGACGGGGCCAAGCGGTGATGGCATTAACCTTGTCCCTGTCCATGCACACCCCATCGGCGCTGATGATGTAGCCCAGAAAGGCCACTTTGGGGACGTGGAACTCGCATTTCTCAAGTTTGACGTACAGTCCATTGTCTAGTAGTTTGGTCAGCACCTCGGTGACGTGTGTGATGTATTCTCTCAGGGATTTTGAGTACACCAAGATGTCGTCGATGTAAGCGATGATGGTTCTCCCCAGGTGCTCCCGCAGTACATCATTGACCAGGGACTGGAAGACGGAGGGCGCGTTTACCAGTCCATAACCCATCACCAAATATTTGTGGTGCTAAATGCCGTCTTCCACTCGTCCCCTTCCCTGATGCGCACCAGATCGTACGCACTTATAAGGTCCAGCTTGGTAAATATCCGCGCTTGGCGGAGCTGCTCTAGTGTGGAGGGGACTAGTGGTAACGGGTACCTGTACTTGACCGTGATGGCATTGAGCCCCCTATAATCAATGCAGGGCCGCAACCCCCCTCCTTTTTTCAATGAAAAAGAAGCTGGCCGCCCCTGGAGAGTTGGAGGGGCGAATGTAGCCCTGTCTCAGGGCTTCCTCCACATACTCGGTCATGGCCTTGGTTTCCGGAGTGGACAGTGGGTAGATGCGGTCCCGTGGCGAACTGTGCTCAAGAGCAGCTCTATGGCACAGTCGTATGGCCGATGAGGTGGTAGCACACTGACTTTGGCCTTACTGAACACCTCTGCGAGCACCGTGTATGGAAGGGGGATTGCAGGGGTGTTAGCTGTTTCGGGACTTTCCACAGATGTGGATGCGGCGAGGACGGTTGGATGGAGGATGAGGCAATGTCGCTGGCAGTGCGTGGACCATGCCGTGATTTCTCTGTCTGCCCATTAGATCTACGGATTGTGTTGTTGCATCCAAGGGAAGCCCAGGACGATGGGATACCGGGGAGATGAGGTGGCCAGGAGGGAGATGGTCTCCTGATGAAGGGCGCTGGTCTCGATGACGAGGGGCATGGTGTGATGCATCACTGTACCCTTGCCTACGGGCTGCCCATCCAGTGCCAGGACCCATACAGGCGGGGCTAGGTGTTGGAGTTTTACTCCTTCCTGCGTGGCCCACTCCTGGTCCATGAAGTTTGGAGTTTGCTGTTGCTATGCTGCCATGTATTGGCTGATCGCGGCCATGCCCGCTGCATCCATGTAAGGGCTCAGTATTCTGTTACAAGGCTGGCGGAGCGGATGTAGGCACGGGCTTGTGGGGAGAAGGCAGGTGTCCGAATGGATCAGAGGATTAGACTTTCTCGTTGTCAGGGGGCAGGCGTTGTGTCGGGCGATCGGCGTACAGCGTTGAAAGGGCAAAGGCAGGTGCGGTAGTCGATAAAGCAGGTCCGGGATCATACACAAAGAATCTGTCAGGAGAACGTGTCGTACGTTTCCAAGCATAGCTTAACAATACTGAGCACAGGAGTCAGTTTGGTTTGGGCTTATCTACATAAGACGTGGGAGACGTGATAGCGGGCAGGTGCGTGTGTGATTGTAAATGCGGAACAGGGGCGATGGATCAGAAGCTAGGTGAATTTGAACGTGGATGTGCCCTAGCGGAGTTGCGTGAGGGATTCCGGGGATTGTAGTCCTGGGCTGCCTGTGCGTGTGTGAAAATAAGGCAGTAAGGACGATGTCAACAGGGTTAAGTTGTAGTGTGTGTTTTTATGGCTGCATTCAGGTGAGTGGGAGCTGTGCCGAGACGACATGCGCCTGGTAAAAGAGCTAGGCAGCGGCCAGTTCGGGGTGGTCCAGCTCGGCGTGTGGAAGGGCCAGCACGAAGTGGCCATTAAGATGGTGAAAGAGGGCTGCATGTCGTCTGACGACTTTATAGAGGAAGCCAAGATTATGATGTGAGTTTCTTTCATGCTGGTCTGCTACCTTTTCCACTTCCCTTTTTCATGCTGGCTGACTTTAATAGTGGTATAATCCATTGTATGTGTGCTTGTAATTTGTTTCTGTTTAATTGTGTTCCTGTTTTCAATGAGGACTAAACAAGTATGTCCTCATAGATATATCAAAATTCAATTTTACTGTTTCTGTTTGATTCTACACTTAAGACTATACCTTTAAAAAACCTTTACCTTTAAAAAAACCATTTTTTATATATATTCACAGAGATCTAGTAAAGGCACACGCACATGCACACCCCTCGAGGAATTATAAGGGCAACCAAATGTTAGCTTGTGGTTTTGTGAATTCATGCATTTACTTTCAAGCAAAAATACATTTTGGTATGGGAATGAAATCAGTAAGGAATAAAGCACGATGCGGCATGCATTTATAAAAAAATTATCAACGTTAAGTTTTTTATTTATTTATAACTGCACGCCCTTTTAATGGTGCGAAACTTCCGCAAAACAAGTTAGTTCCTCCTATGACTTATGTTATAGCAGCTTCCTTGACCAAGATTTGATCCCTCACCAACTTTCACTACTTGTTATAGAAAATTAATAAACACCTTCTGACCAATCAGAATTAAGATTTCAACAGTGCCCTGGTATAAATGTACTTAATCCATATGCACACATGCATGTCTTCATAAATGTCTGGAGAAAAAATAAATTACACACATTGTGCATCTCAGTAATCTAGCCCTGTGTGTGTGTGGGGTGGGGGGCTCCAGATGTTTTATATTTTTTACATATCTGGTTATGATTAGTGTTGAGTGTCAAGGTGTGCCTCAGTCAGGTCGCATAAGCAAGTGCTCTTTGTTCAAAACGTATTTTTGTTCTTAGTCCAGATCAATGCAGAAGTCATAAAGTCATAAATCAAGCACAATAGCAAAGGGAAGAACATACGCTTCCGTTGTGGCAATATTTGGCAAAGGCTTGATGGGTGGAATGTGTCCTTATACTCTATAGTGTTGGCCTTAATTCCAAGAAGGTATAACAATCATTTACGGTAATATTAAGGGTTTGGCCTAAAGTTGTTTAGGGTTGGATCTATTTAGGTTTAGGCCTACGAATGTGATAACACATACGGTTGAGCTCTAGATGAGGTTAAAGTAATGTTAAAGCTCAATATTGAAAAGGTTTAGTGACACTAATAATCTTGCATTCTTTATGAGTATAGTAATAAAAATGTGTGCGTGTGGGGGTGGGGGTGGTGAATTGGTGTGGCAGGATACACCAGGCCTTTCCTAATCTGTTTATTCTATAAAATAACATAGCTTATTAAATATAAACTGAAACACTCCCCATAATACCGTTTTAATTTCCAATACAATACAAGTCTGTGTCTTAATTTATTTTGCATAATATAATTTTAATATCACTACAATCAGTAATAAACACAGTCAACATCTTTAGCACAGTCTTTGTGTTTTGCTGTGCACTTGAAGGAAACTGAGGCATCCTAAGCTTGTGAGGCTCCATGGTGTGTGTACCGAGTCTTCATAAATGTCTGGGGGAAAAAAAAAACATTTACACACAGTGTGCATTTCAGTAATCTAGCCCTGTGTGTGTGGGGGGTGGGGGCTCCAGATGTTTTATATTTTCCAAGCAGACTGTTTTCTTTTATTATGCAGGCTGCAAGGAACTGTTTGGTGGATAAAGATCTCAAGGTCAAAGTGTCCGACTTTGGAATGGCAAGGTGACACACACATACACCACACATTTATATACACATATTCAAACTCAGTTTTGTGTGTGTATGTGTGTGCTTCTGCTTATTTGTGTGTGT
Organism: Olivaichthys viedmensis; assembly: GCA_028565825.1. Lineage (NCBI taxonomy): Eukaryota > Metazoa > Chordata > Actinopteri > Siluriformes > Diplomystidae > Olivaichthys > Olivaichthys viedmensis. Next base: position 12,872,418 of record JAOUQW010000010.1, on the reverse strand, counting down.
TTTCTTCCCCCTCCGTAGATATGTACTGGATGATCAGTACACCAGTTCTGCAGGTACCAAGTTTCCTGTAAAGTGGTCAGCCCCTGAGGTTTTGAACTACACCAGGTTTAGCAGCAAGTCTGACGCGTGGGCGTTTGGTTTGTGTCTTTCACTTACTACATTTTCCATGATGCAAACACTCTTACTATACATTAGAAGCTTGCTCGTTCCCACAGACACGGGGGAATACACATTTACCACAGAGTCTGTTGTACACTTTAGCTGCTTTGTTGTGTGATCCCAACCTGTAAATGTAACTTGCTCTGTTTAAAGACTACGCCCATATTAGTGTTGCGGTAAAACTTTCTTTAATCTGAAAGTGATGTGACATATTAGCCTTTCAGTTATGAGTTTAAATGTGAACCAAAGATTCCAAACAGTAAAAGGTTTACAGTAATTGAAACAGCATGAAACATCAGGAGTAGGAGTCAACAAAGACGCTGTAGTGTTTCATGTAAACCTCAATCAGTGTAGGCTAAGGTAATTCACATTCTTGTTAATATTAGAATGATGATCTCACCACTGGTGATAATAAGTGAATGGTTTCATTTTACCAATACTAATGTGTATTATGCATTGACATAATACACAGTAGTATTATGCATTGATAATGATAATAAAGATGATGATTTTATTTTATTTTTGCTATTTTTGTAGGGGTGCTGATGTGGGAGGTGTACAGTCTGGGCAAGCAGCCCTATGAGCACTATGATAATCCGCGTGTAGCTGAGAGAGTGATGCAGGGCCATCGCCTGTATAGACCACAGCTGGCCACCGATCAGATCTACCAAGTTATGAAATCATGCTGGCATGAGGTAGCCATCTCATGTCATGTCATGAAATTATGCTGGACATTCCTCAAACACATGCCTGATGTACATGCGATGTCCTCTTATCTCCTATTCCATCTTAACGTCTCACTTTCCCACTTTTTTCCTCAGTATCATATTTTTCCCTCTCCAAATAATAATTACACTGAAACTGAACAATCATGCAACAATCAGGCATTCCTCAAACACACATTCTAAAAGTATGTATGTCATTCTCTCTTTCCAGCTTCCCGAGGAGAGGCCCAACTTTCAGCAGCTTTTTAATGATCTCAGCGCATTCGAAGAGGATAATCGAAAGTGATAACACTACATGCACTTAATTTATGTATTTTCCATGTATTACCCACATAGCCAAACAGCCTATAACTCTCTGAAATGACCTACTTCTCGGTTGCCACACTGTCAGTACTTCTGTATGATACATATTGCTAGGATGCAGTCAATAAAATTCCTCTTCATACACCATGCACAGTAAAACCTGAATGCTTTGTTGATGTGCTTTTGTATATGAGAACGATGAGAAGTAGAGTATAGTATAGCCTCTGCGTCATCCAAAAGAGCACACGACAAAACAAGCAGCAATAATTTATTTCTAAAGCCCACTCATGAAACTATCATCTGTTGGTTTTAGTCACGGTCACATTTCCTTTGCCTGTTTGCTCATAACAACTTTCACACCAAGATTAGGTTATGCACTTTTTCTTTCCAGGACACATTTGATGTACTTTACTTTTCCCATAATATAAAATGTAATGGTTGTACTTAATGTATTTCTGGACACATTGTTTTCTATTAAACTGTGTCGCTCATTGTTCCACCACGAAACATAAGCAGTTGAGTTCGCCTCAATAAAAACACTAAAAATGGCTGTATTGAAATCATTCATGTAATTTGAAACTTAAAAAACAGAACTGTTACTAGAGTAATAAAGACCGAATAAATTCTCTGTAATCTCACTTGAGCAGTTGATTCTTACATCCTTATTTTATGTCCTTTCATTCAAGTATCTATACATTTCCACCCTGAGCTTGGCTTCCTCCTTTTCTGTAACTGTTTGTATTGTTTTGTGAAGCCGCTGGTTTCCCCTGCAGCTTCATTTCACTTCCTTTTTTTTTGACCATGTCCTCAATCCAATGAGATCAGATGAAATCACATGAATGTAAATACTGAAGCCCAACCCACTACTGACCCTATAATATGACAAATCCAGCACTGCTGTGGGAATTGTTACTGTCTGCCAGGAGAGCAACATGGAACCGGTACAGTACACAGTACACACATACATATTATGACCATTTTCACCAACATCTATCTATCTGTCTGTCTGTCTGTCTGTCTGTCTGACAGTTGATTAAGGCTATGCCTTCACCTAATTTAACATGTGTGCTTAACCAACATGCTTTTCTAGGAGAGTTTTCTTTGTGGGGGTGTTTCCTTGTCTTATACTGTGGTCGATGGCAAGCACCATTATGAAGTGGGGAAGGTTTTGACCAGTACACGAAGTGATTTTGGCAGGTAAGAAAGGTTACACGCTTGACTGATCATACACTTCTTAATTCAGTGTAATTTTAATGTAATTATATAAAGCAAATTGAGTGTCTATGGTTATTGATAATCAATGCATCAGATGTAATAACATCATGGTTTTTGTCTCTTTCATCTCGTAGGAAGGGGGACAAGCTCCTGATGATAAATGATGTCGAAACTCAGCATTTGCCCCCGGAGAAGTTTGTCAGGATGCTAAGCACAGGGTTTCCCCTCCTGGTCAGTAGTTTGGCTCCCTTACACACACACACACACACACACACACACACGCACACACACACACACACATACACACACACACACACACTACACTACCCTGACTCAATCTCTCTAATGCTGTTTAAAGATGTTTAAACAGACAAGTGTTTTATATGGAACCATTTAAAACACATACACACTCACACACACACAAGCATTTATTTTTGTTTTCCCTGAACTGTTTGAGAAGTGAAACAGACTCCAACTGAACTCATTTCTAAATTCAACTCCTGCACTTATGGGTGTAATGACAGTCCATTACAGCAGGATGAGGGGTTTATAAAATTCATAATAGTATAACATCAGGACTAATCATAGTTATAAAGTGAGGGTCACATAGTAAATTAATATATTGGAGAAGTCGTATACCGAGAAAGAACATAGTCCACAGTGGCATAGTGTAACCTTGAACTGCTTGTTGATATCAAGCATGTTAAGGATATATTTATTTCTTATGTTTGCAGACTATGCACCATGTAAGTTCTGACGAGGAAGAGAAGAAATGCCCAGAGTCTGAAAGCATGCGACCCTACCACAAAGAAAAGACTGTCTTACACTTCAGCCTGGCCATGGTTAAGGAGACGTCTCTGGATGAAGAAGAAAATAATCTGCAGGTGCCAGAATGGGGGCACAGAGGTACGGAAGACGACTCTTTTGTCGATGAGGAACTACTGCTTGTGTCTATGACTAACACAAGTGTAGCGGTTGTGAGAGCAAGAGGATGCAATGCCAAAAAACCCTGCAGCAGCTGCGGCGGCACCGGGTGCACCTTCAACGAGATTGTCGTGGCCACTGAGCAGAGTGAGATCACATCAGGTGAGGGCTAAAGCAAAGCCTCTCTCACGTAACACATTGTAGTTCAAAGATGACCGTGCATAGTGACATGAGCATTTAGTGCTGTTCAAAATGTGTATTGACAGACGGACAGATGTACAACTCAATTTTTTTACATTAGCTGATTGATTAGTTTTTGAAAGTGGAAACATTTGGCTATACAGTAAACTTATACACAGAACTACTGGCTCCCTAAATTTATTTCATTCTACAATGAATGAAAAATTCTTTACTCTGAAAAAAATTTAATAAAATGTTGATGTTTTTAAAAACGTTTGCAATCCTGAATTTGGCAATCATCTGCCAGGATGACAGCATTATTTTCTCCTGTAATGTTTAATAAGTGATTAAGGAGTATTTTCAAGTGGCCTTTTTAAGCAGCATATTAAACTGCTGTACTAATATGTAAATGTACTTGAATGTTGACATTTGTGCACTCGAATGCTGTACTAATACATATACACTCACCGAGCACTTTATTAGGTGCTAATATACTAATACTGGGTAGGGCCTCCCTTTGTAGTCCATCCGCCTC
>JAOUQW010000010.1:12830122-12844549 GCA_028565825.1 Olivaichthys viedmensis | reverse complement strand
TTAGCACTCTTTTGCTTCTCTTTGCTTCTTAGGATCTTCTCTGCATGTATTGCATATTGTTCTATTTTGGAGAGGTTTGCAGACTCCCACAGGAGACAGAGCTGTTTTACCAGGCGGACAATGTCAGGGTTTTGCAAAATGGGCTATGAACAAGCGTAATTATTCTTAGAATGAAGGCACTTACATGAAACGGTCTAAAACGTAACAAAACACTGCTGTGCATCTTTTTTCAGCATTTCTGATGGAGAACTAGTGCTTTTGAAAGGGTTTTGCAAAATAGGCATTGAATAAGCGTTATTGACCTTAGAACAGAGGCTCTTACATTAAAGGCTCTAAAACGTAATAACACACTGCTCTGCTTCATTTTCCAGACTGTCTGGTGGAGAAATTGCACTTTTGACAGGGTTTTTCAAAATAGGCCTTGAATAAGCGTGATTCCTCTTAGAACGGAGGCTCTTAAATGAAATTGTCTAAAATGTAACAAAACAATGCTCTGCTTCTTTTTTCAGCATTTCTGGTGGAGAAATTGCGCTTTTGACAGGGTTTTGCAAAATGGGCCTTGAAGAAGCGTTATTCCTCTTAGAATGGAGGTTTTAACATAAAAGGGTCTAAAAAGTAACAATACACTGCTCTGCTTCATTTTTCAGCATTTCTGGTGGAGAAATAGCGCTTTTAAAAGTTTTTTTGCAAAATGGGTTTTGAAGAAGCGTTATTACTCTTAGAACGGAGGCTCTTACATGAAATTATCTAAAATGTAACAATACACTGCTCTGCTTCTTCTTTCAGCATTTCTGGTGGGGAAATTGCGCTTTTGACAGTTTTTTTGCAAAATGGGCTTTGAATAAGTGTTATTCCTCTTAGAACGGAGGTTCTTACATGAAATTGTCTAAAACGTAACAATACACTGCTCTGCTTCTTCTTTCAGCATTTCTAAGGGAGAAATTGCGCTTTTGACAGTGTTTTGCTAAATGAGCTTTAAATAAGCGTTATTCCTCTTAGAACGGAGGCTCTTACATGAAAGGGTCTAAAAAGTAACAATACACTGCTCTGCTTCATTTTTCAGCCTTTCTGGTGGAGAAATAGCGCTTTTGACAGTTTTTTTGCAAAATGGGTTTTAAAGAAGCGTTATTCCTCGTATAACGGAGGCTCTTACATGAAATAGTCTAAAACGTAACAATACACTGCTCTGCTTCTTCTTTCAGCATTTCTGGTGGAGAAATAGCGTTTTTGACAGGGTTTTGCAAAATGGGCCTTGAATAAGTGTTATTCCTCTTAGAACGGAGGCTCTTACATGAAAGGGTCTAAAACGTAACAATACACTGCTATGCTTCTATTTCCAGCATTTCTGCTGGAGAAACAGCGTTTTTGACATGGATTTGCAAAATGGGACTTGAGTAAGCTTTATTCGTCTTGGAATGGAGGCACTAACATGAAAGGGGATACAACATAATAATACACTGCTGCGCTTCTGTGTTCAGCATTTCTGGTGGAGAATCAGTGTTTTTGACATGGTTTTGCAAAATGGGTCATGAATTAGTGTTATTCCTCTTAGAACGGAGGCTCTTACATGAAATTGTCTAAACCAAAATATTACACTGCTCTGCTTCTTGTTCCAGCATTTCTGTTGGAGAAATTGCTTTTTTGACATGGTTTTGCAAAATGGGCCTTGATTTAGCGTTATTCCTCTTAGAACAGAGGCTCATACATGAAAGGGTCTAAAACGTAACAATACACTGTTCTGCTTCTTTTTCCAGCGTTTCTGGTAGAGAAATTGCGTTTTTGAAAGGGATTTGCAAAATGGGCCTTGACTAAGTGTTATTCCTCGTAGAACAGAGGCTCATACATAAAAAAAGGGTCTTAAACGTAACAATACACTGCTCTGCTTCTTTTTCCAGCGTTTCTGGTGAAGAAACAGCGTTTTTGACAGGGTTTTGCAAAATGGGTTTTGCAAAATGGGCCTTGAATAAGTGTTATTTCTCTTAGAAAGTAGGCTCTTACATGAAAGGGTCTAAAACGTAACAATACACTGCTGTCCTTCTTTTTCCAGCGTTTCTGGTGTAGAAATCGCGTTTTTGACATGGATTTGCATAATGGGCCTTAAGTAAGCTTTATTCGTCTTCGAACGGAGTTACTAACATGAAAGGGGATACAACATAATAATACACTGCTACGCTTCTATGTCCAGCATTTCTGTTGGAGAAACAGCGTTTTTGAAAGGGTATTGCAAAATGGGCCTTGAATAAAAGTTATTCCTCTTAGAAAGGCGGCTCTTATGTGAAAGTGTCTAAAACTTAACAATACACTGCTCTGCTTCTTTATCCAGCGATTCCGGTAAAAAAATAGGGTTTTTGACAGGGTTTTGCAAAATGGGTCTTAAATAAGCGTTATTCCTCTTAGAACATAGGCTTTTACATGAAAAGGTCTTCAACATAACAATACACTGCTCTGCTTCTATTTCCAGCATTTCTGGTGAAGAAACAGCGTTTTTGACATGGTTTTGCAAAATGGGTCATGAATTAGTGTTATTCCTCTTAGAACGGAGGCTCTTACATGAAATTGTCTAAACCAAAATAATACACTGCTCTGCTTCTTGTTCCAGCATTTCTGGTGGAGAAATTGCTTTTTTGACATGGTTTTGCAAAATGGGCCTTGAATTAGCGTTATTCCTCTTAGAAAGGAGCTTCATACATGAAAGGATCTAAAACGTAGCAATACACTGCTCTGCTTCTTTTTCCAGCGTTTCTGGTGGAGAAACAGCGTTTTTGACATTGTTTTGCAATATGGGTTTTGCAAAATGGGCCTTGAATAAGTGTTATTCCTCTTAGAAAGTAGGCTCTTACATGAAAGGGTCTTAAACGTAACAATACACTGCTCTGCTTCTATTTTCAGCATTTCTGGTGGAGAAAGGGATTTGCAAAATGGGCCTTAAATAAGTGTTTTTCCTCTTAAAACGAAGGCTCTTACATAAAAGGGTCTTAAACGTAACAATACACTGCTGTCCTCCTTTTTTCAGCATTTCTGATGGAGAAACAGCGTTTTTGGCAGGGTTTTGCAAAATGGCCCTGCACCATAAGGCCATTGGGTTTTAAAGCTTTCAAAAAGGTTTTGATGCACGGAAAACAGAAGTGCATCTGATTTTTGGTTATTTCTTACTTACCACCAAGAAATCAAGAGATAAGAAATAAAGAAATAAGCGTAACCAAAGCATACTGAACCTGAAACCTGCCACGGAACACGCACACAAATTAATTCTCAAACTGATCTCAACATCACAAAGAAGTTTAAGGAAAATAGAAAATAATGTTAAAGCTTTTGTATCTTAAATAAAGTACAACAAAACAAAAATGGAGCACACGTATGATCCATTGGTAAAGAAGTCCAACACTTCATAAACATAGTAAATCATTCTTCCTAATAATTCACACAACAAACTGCTGTTCAGACGAGGTAGTACTGAAAAAAAAGTAAGCAATATAAAATTCAAAATACTGCTAAGGAATCAAGCTGGACTGCAAGTTTACTTAAGCAGCTCCAGTTAAAGGGTCTTTTTCTTAAGAGCCCGAGGTTCCTTAACCTGTTTCGTAGGGGAAAAAATGAGTCAAATGTGACGTGTACAAAACATTGCGTATAAATAATTCAGAACACTGCAACTTGTTAAGTGTTAAAATGCAAACTGAGGTAGGTAGACAGCAAAGAGGATTTAAGAGCCTCTAGTTAAAAATATGACAAAGGAAAGATATTTTATACGAGAAAAATGAAAACGTTCTATAGCCTAAAGACATTCATCATTTGGTGAGGTATGCTTTCATCTGAACAAACAGGAGAAAACAAAAAGAGTAGGAAGTACATTCGTTATAAGTAGATCCCAAAGAAGGCGCCGACTGTCTCTGAAAGTCTTCTGAAGGCCGGGAAATCCTCAACAGATCTGGGAAAGTTTAAAAGGCATCGGATAATGTTTGAGGGTCTGCTTGTGCCCTTGAGCTGACAGTGCAACACTTTTGGTAAGAGTATTTGAATATATTTGCCATGTCGTTGAGGAAGACTCTGGTCTTTGCCACAAAAAGCTCTCTCCACTCTTTCCTGATGAGCAGCATAACCTGAGATGAAGAGTGTGTGCAAACCCGTTTCACCTGCATCACGTACTGCGTTTGAGAAGGGCAGGTGGAATAAAGTGGGACTGGTAGGAGCTGGTAATGGCGAGGTAGATTCAGGATGAAACATGTGGACAGATGTTTAGAACACAGCGTGATGTGTCTTCTCTCTGAACTGCGCCCACATTTTCTGAGATGCTCCTCTTGTCCTCACACACAAACACCTGCTGACAGATGTTAGAGCTGTTTCGTTCTGCCTCGTCCTGAGAGAAGTTTCCAGAATCTACCGTTTCTCTGCTGCCCTCGCTGGTCTGGGAGCTCTCAGACTCCCCTAGTGGTTGATAGAAGATCTGCAGGGTAGAGGCCTGGAGAGATGCACCTGCCTGCTCCTGCTCATACTGCAACACCATCTTACCCACCTCATAAAAACACCCTCGCTCCACAACCTGGAACACAGGGACAGTTATAGATGTTTAGAGAACTACTGTAGAATTTGACTGAATTCCAGCGGAATATTTTGAGTACTACGTTTCATAATAAATATCGCTATAAAACTGCATTTTTAGTGTTATGTCAGTTGAAAAAATAAAAACACACCTCCCTTATACACAGCAACAAAGAAAGAAATATTAAGAGGAACTATGACTCAAAATAGGAGCCTAGTGTAATATAAAGATGCATCCAGTGTTCTCAGTCTGAAGTTACCTGGTTCTTTTCTGGAACGTGTTTTTCTGCACGTCTGAAAATGTTCCACTTCCGAGTCTTCTTCTGGCTACTATCGATAATCGGCCCATCATGGTTGATCATTAAAGCTGTCCCACCCTGAAAATAAGTATTCATGCAAATTCCATTTAAAGCTCAATTTAAGGCCTTTTTGACTAATCCAAGCATTGTTACCTTGAAAGAAACCTTTATAAGAGGTTGAAAATGAAATAGTTCTTCGTGATCTTGCCTTGGTGTCAATATAGTGACGTCCCATCATTGGTACCAGAACCTCAGCATTCTCTACCTGGGCTTGATTGGCTGGTGGCACACCATTATGAATAATCTCAGCACTCGCTTGTCCACTCATCTTCGATGATGAAGATTTTCTACTGAGAAAAAAAGAAAGTACGTACAATGAGTCTATGCATCTTTTCACGCAAAACATGTATATGAAACACTTAATATAAATGCACATACCTTATTTTGCTTTTAGTGATGAGGATAACGATACAGATAATGATGCAGGCCAGTGCTATACACACTCCAATCATAATGCCAGTCATAGATTTCTCATCAAAATGATAGAGACCATCTGGGGGAAAGAAAATAAAAAATACCCAGAGAAATGTAATTACATCAGATCGTATTCCAGTTCGTATTTTGTCACCGATCCGAACAAATACAACAGCATAATTATGTAAGTAAATAATTGCCATTTTAGAATCCATCTATAAGACTAAACTGTAATTCACATAGCCATGTGCATGTAGGTTAAACAACACACCATTTTTCAGGGTAGTTACTTTCTCACACTGATGTAAACATTAAAGAATAAGTGAAACGCATTTACAAGACAAACATTATCCTAGAACATTTTGCATGATGCTATTATATACCTTGGATTTTAAAAAAATTACAAATGAAGATGCGTGACAGACAGAGACAGATCTATTAATACCTATAGTCTTAGTCTGGCTGTAGGTATGGCTAGGGGTTTTGCCCGGGTGAGATTTCCCCCTCAGCACAGGAAGTTCCACGGTGCTGGAGAAAGGGCCATCACCTGCTTGGTTTGAGGCTGAGATCTTCACCAGGTAGACATTACCAGACTCCAACTTCTCTAACAGACCCATGGTATTGCTCCCTGGAAAGTACAAAGTGATTCCTCAGTCTAGTATAGCGACATGATTCATGAATGTTTTCCTTCAGAACTGGAAACAGCAGAGCTATATATCTATATTCTACATGATTAGTGCATTGGATTAGTCCAATTGTTAACCGTTTGTCCACAAGGCCCTCCCTTCTGTCAGATCCTCTGTAGAATATACTAATCAGCATGCTAGATCACAAGACTCAAGTTATAATATCTTCTGATGAATCTGGTAAAAAAGCATTTTTGCTGCAACGTACATTTGAAAGATGAGCCACTATTACTCTGCTTCTTTAAATTTCTGAATTTGTTTATCCTGTTTTATACACCATTTTATTTACGACGTCGCTGTCCAATGAAAAACACGTATCTCCAAAATGCAAATTTTTCAGGAACACGAAAAAACACTTTATCATTAATCATCCACAATAAATCCGAAATTGACGGTGTGATTTATCAGCTTTTCATTGGTTATTTAGATGTTAACTGCTGTGGGGTAGATGGAGGTTTCTGCCCACGTTCCATATATGATAAAAAGTAAAAAACGCAAAAAGTGGAGATGCATGTTTTTCATTGGACAGCGACGATATGTAAATAAATATGTTAATGTTCTAGTGGTGACATAGCTTCTAAAAGTTAACAATGTAGCATGGTGTTAAGTTCATCTGGTTTTAAGTTCGATCTTAAAGTTATCTTCTGCATACCTTCTTTTTGTAGGACCTTCCACTCTCCTGCTAACCATGCTCTCTGAGGGGCATAGAGGATAGTGTAGTGGGTCACAGTCAGGTTAGGCTGCTCTGGCTCCCTCCAGGACACCAGTGCTGTGTCTTCCTCTATCAGAGTCACTCTTACTGCCAGCGGTGGAAACGATGGAGCTGAAACACGCCATGCAAAGCCAGAGTTTGGAGCTCAAGTGATCAAACTTATTATTAATTAATATTGTTTACAATATGAATACTAATACATTAATAATAAATGATTGCCAAAATAGATTTGAATATTATTATTCATAATTCTAATAGTCTGGCTTTACTGGGATGTAATAAAATTTAGTTATAACCTCTAAAAGATCAAATATGGCCAAATTAAAGTACACTAATTACATTACATGGTGACTAAACTGGTAAAAGCGCACAAGTAGGAGTGGTGTGGGGATGTGAGAAGTCATTAACTGACTAAAATGTTATTAGTCCATTTAATTACCTTCCAATAGAGTTCTCAGATATATGGGAGAGCTCCAGGGGCTGGACATGTGATCCATGTGCAAACGCACAGCAAACTCATAACGCGTGTTAGACTTCAGTCCCTCCACCATTACTGTCTGTTCAGTCCTGAACAGAGAACCACAGAACATCAGAAAATAAGATACGCTATTAATAGCTATAACGATATCAATAATAGAATAATGTTGAAGTGCTTATATAACACACAGAAGGAGAGATCAAATAAAAGAAGCGACTATCTGAATGATTTATTTGCAACAATGCCTTTGGATTATTTCTCTTATGTAAAAATCAGTAGTTGGTTGACTCACGTTTGGAGGTAGCGTACAGCTGAAGCGTTGTATGGAGCCACAGGGCCATAGCGAACAGAATAGCTGACTGGTTTTCCAGAACTGAAGGCGGGACGGCCCCAGCTGAGGCTAACAGCTGAGGAGATATTTGTCTGACCATAGACGTGGTCTGGAGCGGGCAGTGTGGCCAGTCTCCGGTTTGGAGCAGCTGAAAAACAAAGACGTACAAGCTTAGCTGTTGTTTTGTTAGAAAAAGAATTCTGTCAAGTTTCTGTTTCTATCAGAAACTCAAACACTCACTGTTCCCTTTACTAAAAAACAAACATTTATAGTAAATTCTGAACATGTTCTAATCTGATCAGGTTTTTGAGATGATAACGGGATTCTGTGACATGGGACACTTAATATTTTCCAGGTACACTTACAAGGACAGCCAGGAGTGCTGACAATCTGGTGTGCTTGATAGCCATCACCATGAGCGCTGAAGGCCAGAAGCTTCACATGGTACTTCCTCCTTGGATCTGTACAATGACAAACACAAGCATCATGAGAAACATCATGGGAACTTGTTCTTCATCATTCCCCTGACTAAATGTTTCAGTAAAAAAGCTTTTCAGTTCAACAAGGAGAAAAATGGTGGATATTGAGGCGACAGTCATTGTGTTGGTTCTGGAATGGCCAACGCCGCTTTTTTGTTCATGTCCACTCTCTCACAATAGGTTATCAGTCAATGTGAAAATAATTAGCATTCAGCAGTGCTGTGGTTAATGCTACTGCCTTAGGTCAGTCTCACGATGCAAAACACAGCCACAAGACGATAGAGCTGGCCTACAGCATTAGGAACTGCTTGTATTATATCATCATAAGCATGTTTGGTCAGTTAAAGAATAAAAGCATGAGACCAGTGATCATTTGCTGAAAAGACAGTTTTTGTATCTGCATGTAGTTTATATTAAAACTGAAAAGATCAGGTTGGAGTGATTGTTGTTTATACTTCAAAGATCAGATAACCATCAAATATGTCTGGAGAAAGCAAACCAGATTTGACTGTTTGTTTAAAACAAGCCGAAAAAGAACACGAGGTCTGAAACCGCATGAGCTGCTCTCATAACCTCTTTCTTTCAACAGAACAGCAAAATCACTTAAATCATACTTTTTTATAATTGTATATACTTTTTTAACTAAAGAAAATGACTATATATTTTAAGTAGTCCTTCAAATCATCTTTGCACCGACAAGCTGCCACTGCTGGGAACCTGGAGCAAGGGCCTTAACCCTCTACTGCTTCAGGAGCCCTTTATTATGGCTGACCCTGTGATCTGATCCTCACTTCGAATCGGGTTTTGCAAAGAAAAGCATTTTGTTTTACTGTTACATGTGTGTATTTATAATTACAATAAAGGCTGTCCTCCATGCTGTTAAAAATCTGCCTCATCTACTTAAAAAAAAATGATCAAAACTTATGTGGTCTTTATTTTCACCACAAAAATCTAGCATTTTTGCTGCAGATCTTAGGAAGGAGTTTGCCTCAGTGTGCGTAGTGTGGGGGTCTGGGAGACTTTGAAGGGTTTTGGGGGGAGTGAGAGGTCGTGGGGCACCATCACAGGCGCTTTTCAGCTGCTAGGATGGCCCGTCTCCTGGGACGCAGGGCTTATGACCTTAGGTCTAGAGGTCAGCCTGAGATAAAACTTCATGTTCACAGACATGCACAATGAGTTAGGATAACTGCCTCGCTCTAAAAAACAACATGCCTTCATCATGAAAGCAACAGAGGGAATGGCAAAAAAGTCCAACCATACAACTTCCTTTAAACTGCACATCTCTTACAACTCACAGAAGAGTTCCAAGATTTAAAAAAAAAAAACATTGGCCAAAAAGGTAAGCCATGTTTTAGAAATGTTTCTTTTCTTTTTTTCCCCAATAAGAATCTATTTGATAATCTCTGACATTACAATTCCTTCATTTCTTTCTCCTGAAAGTTGAGGCAAAGTGGTCATGACTCTAAATCTGAATTCTGAGCCATTTTTGTTCATGTTCTCTGCTCCGGTCACCCTGCTTTGTTTGTCCATCTCTGACTCATTCCCGAAGCCATTGTGAGCCTCAGTGTCCAGCTGGAGAGGGAGGAGGGTCTCACATGCTTCTGCTACACCCAAGACCCTTAACACAATAGAGAACCATGATGGGGCAAGGGACAAGGATGGGAAAAAGGAAAGAAGAAACATCTGGGCTGTAACCTTTGACACTGAGAGGGGGTAGGTGACGCACAAAGCCGGCAGCAGGCTGATCAGAGAGAGCATGCATAAGGCAGAACAGACCCAATGGCAAGTATTGATCAGGAGAAAAATAGAGAACATTAATTTGAAGAAGGAAAAAAAAAAAACCTCTCCAACAATAACAACCACAAAATATGTTAAGCACTATGATTATACTCAAAAGGCATTATATATTTTGTTAGAATTGTCCTATCAACCCAAAAACTGCTAGAATAGAAGTATAACTTATAATCTACTACATGGTAAGAATAACTAGCACTTGCATGCATCATGTTACTCTAAATAACAAACACTTCTATGTAGATAATACATAGGTACAACTCTAATTAGGGAAGTAGTTATAAGGTCTGTCAAATAAGTCTCTATATAACCCGAGACACTCACCAAGTGCTGAAATAGTATGCTGATAGTCCTGAGGGCGGAGCTGGATAGTTGAGCTCTCTGATTGGCCATCAGGGTGCCAGGAGAGTTTGTAACCCTGGACGACAGCATCACTGGGTACAGGGTGCCAGCGTACAGTAATGGAGGTGCAGTTAAAGGGCTCCAACTCCAGATTAGGGGCCGAGGGTACTGCAGATACAAACAGGGAAAGAGGGGTAAACAGTATGCAGCCAGTTAAACTTTCCCCATATCTAAGTGAAACAACAATTAAGGAGCATAATTAGAGTACATCTCATTTTATCCAGTGTTTACACACTGCAATATAATTAGAAGCTACTGTGCTATGCATCTGAATAGTACTGCACAGTCTTTTGAATTTGGTCATGCACATTATAGACCTAAAAACTGCCAAATGAAAAAGGGAACCCAATAAGTTACAGAACCAAACGATGATCTACAAATTGCAAATCATGTATGACATCTCTGTTCAGCCAGCTTGCTTGTGTACACTTAAAATCCACCATCCTATACTGCACGGCTGCTTCTAATGCCTCGTAATGTGTAATCAGTGGTAGGTTGATCTCAGTACTGGCTGTGTGAGACAGTGCTAAAGGCAAATGAGTAAACAATAAATAAATAAAAAGTTTCAATTAAAACATCTCACGTCACCATCACCCACTGAGCTCTGCACTTCACTGACCAACTTCTGGTTGGCCAAGTAGGGAGATAAATAAATGCATTTGGGGGCCCCTCTTTTTTGCCACTCATCACCCCTGCCTCTGAAATGGCCCTATTCTTTTCCACGACCGTATGCAGCCTGGGGCATTTTCCTTTATGACCCGTGACTGAGCCGGCCCTCAGCTTCTAACTGACAGACCGGGCCAGAGGTCACTGAGCAACAAACTCAAGACCTTAACAATCTAGATCTGCAAGCAAGTATTAGGCTATAAGTTGGCTTCTTTGCTCATTTACGCTGCCATTTATTACATAGGCATTCAACAAAATACTAAGTATTCATTAATAAGCAATGAATTAAAAGGTTTGTGCTCTTGCCAGAGGCACTGGAGGTTTTGGCTGTGCAATGAAAATGAAACAGAGCACGAGTTTCAAACTGCTTTTTTCCTGGAAAAAGATTAATATCTCACTCTTATCCTTGTTGTGGCATCAGAATTAAAGTGTTTAAGTGTATGCTCTCACCTGTGACTTTGGAGGTTTTGGGTGTGCGGTGAGAGCTCCAGGCAGATGGCTGGCTCCAGCCTGCGCGGGTGGACACCGCAATGCGGAGCAGGTAGATGGTGTCAGGCTGCAGGCCCTGAATCAGGTGCTGGGTGGAGTTCCCTCCATTTTCAGGCAGCTCTACCGTGCTCACCTGTTCATCAGCGGCAGTGCGGAAGGACAGGCGGTAGGCAGAGACGCGTCCACGGCTTAGCTTGGCAGGAAGAGGCTGCCAAGACACCAGGATGTCAGTAGGACTGCGGCTGGTAAGGCTTAGCTCGGGGGTACGGAGGGGCACTGGGACAGAGGAGGAGAGTGCAATTATGATTATGAAGGGATTTGTAAATGACAAAGAAAACCAAAGCTCATGAGAAGCATGACATTCCTGAATAAAAACAAAGCATACTAAATACATTGTTGTGTTGTGCTACACCAAAATGCACCAGATATACATCAAGACCACGCCTTTATTTCTCTACTCCAGTGCTACAGGCTTCAAGCACTACACAGTTTAGTATTTTCTGCTTTAAATCATCTGACTAAAATCACTAGTCTACCATCAACACCTTCATGAGTTAAACTAAAATGTGTTAGATAAAGACTGCACTACGCATACAGTGAGTACATTTCTGTTCTGTGCATTTTTTTGGTAAGAAAATGCAACAATTACTTCACACTGACCACCCACTGTGCTGCACTCACCATCCTCCAGCGTGTGTTGTGTGACTTGTTCAGACATGCGGCTGGCTCCCATGGGCATGTAAGCCACAATATAAAACGTGTAGTTACAGGCCGGCTCCAGATCATCCACAATGTGGCTAGTTGTGTCGTTTCCAATCACTGCCTGATACTCCTCATTGTTCAGACCTGAGTTTACAAACGATCAGATGAACTTCATTCTGTCTGAATTTCATGGAAAAAACAGTCATTAAACTGTAACTGACTTTCATCAGCTAACTGATGTAAATTTAAATAAGTAATAGGCTTTTGCTTCTAAAATGTGAACAACACCGGCTGAACGTGTTATGAAAAAAAAAAATATGAGGCTGCAAGTCAACCTTTTTAATATTCAATGATCAACTGGCTAAAGTAAAAGCCTATTTAGCAACATACTACATGGGCTACAGTGACAAGTTAGTTACTAACACCTATTTAAAGTTGGCAAACCAATTTATGAAGATGTTAGTGATTATTACATAAAATGTAAATGTCTTACATGTAACTCCTTTAAACCAAATCTGAGAGTATTGGAGGGTCTATTAGAGCTACACTATCTTTGCTAATACTGAACAGAGGAATACGCCACTTAAACACCCCTCATTCCTGCCTCCAAGGCTTCTACACAGCAAACTTGATAAAGCATCACTTTTAAATGAATTAGACCCTGACGATATTATCCAGTCTTTAGAAGTCCTTCAGAATTAATAAGAGTGTCACGTTCTATAACGAGCGAGCCACACGGCATCATCCTGCCACAAGGTAGCTAATTTTGAAAAGATGATTTGTTTATGAAGAGGTGTGTAATGGCCAAAATTACAAACAAGGAAATATAATTTTCTCTTTCAAACTGAAATTTACTCTTAAAAATACGGTATACTGAGTAAATGAAACAGGAAATCAGCTACACCAAATGTGACGGTGTGGGAATTAGCTTTAACACTAAGCTGTTCAAAATAAAAATTATATTTCCATCATTCTTGGTTAGCTAGTGTGATGAGACATAATTCGCTCCTGTATAGGCTTATGAGACAAAGTTAGAACGCTAAAGAAGATTAAGGCACACAGCCAAATCTAAAAGTGTGAACTGTGCCTTTAAGAGTAAGTAGAGCTCAGCCACTGAGAGTGGACAATGGCTGGTCTGCCCCCTTCTCCTGCCCTGACCTCCCTGTTGTATGGTAACAACAGATGGCTAAAACTGCACATCACTGGGTTTCACATCACTGGGATTTGCAAACCTTATTACTTTGGGGCCCTCAAAAAAACAGTCCTAGTACTTCTTTGTCATTCTGGTCAACACATTCAACTATAGTTGCTCTTGACTGCATTTATCAATAATGGCCCAGCCAAGCGAAACATCACTGATTGATTTACGAAAACACAAAAAAACAGCAAGACATTTCAAATAACTTGCTTTTTCCTTAAGTGTTATATATAGCAATATACAGAACGCAAGTAAACAAACGTTTACTCCAATTTTTAATTGTGCCAGAGCACAGCTAAAGTCAAACAGTTTTCTGTTGTTTTTTGGACACTAATGATAATTCTGGTACACACAATTCTACTGCAAAACTATAAGGGATCCAAATAGGCTTGTGCAATACCCATCTTTCCCTGATTGCAAATTACCTTTTAAAAAATCCAAAATATTGATTTATTTACCAAGAACAGTGAAAAAACTAACCCACAAAAACTGCCTAAACCTAGCCAGTGACGCTGTTAAGTGTCATTACATGACAGGTTTGCATATAAATGCTTATAGCAATAGCTTTGGACATTGGTTTCTGTTTCTGTAGGACCTAACAACTATGAATCAACTCAATCTTGAACAAGCCTTTTTTACTCGTACGGTCTTCAATGGGCCGAAAAACCTTAAATACCAAAAATAAACTTAAGTAACAGGCTATTAATACCAGTCATAAACGTTTTTCGAGGTTATAGGCTACACAGCCACAAAAGCAAATAAATATACTTTTGACTTGTTATGTATGAATGACTTGGTAACTGTAAAAGGGACGTAGTTTTAATTTAAATCGCTCAGCCGATTAGACAAAGGAATCCACACGCATTCATTTGTTCTTGGTTCTAGCATTCATTTGTTCTTGGTTCTAGCAGCACTCTTGCATGTAACTCTGTCTCTTCTTTCACGCACTAACCGTTCATTCAACACTGATCGCCTTAACAGCATTAAGCGGTAAATCCATAACGTTAATTTGCTATAAACGTTATTGTTTTTCGGGATATTTATTCCATAGTTCGGCACGCAGTGCTTCATAAACATTTAAACTTCCCCTTACGAGCCAAGAGGATTGGCAACACCACCTCCAGCACCACCACACTGAACACCGGCGCCCCCCAGGGTTGTGTGCTCAGTCCACTGCTGTT
>JAOUQW010000010.1:12788162-12800645 GCA_028565825.1 Olivaichthys viedmensis | reverse complement strand
ATGATTGTTGGTGCCAGACGGGCTGTTGAGTATTTCTAAAACTGCTGATCTCCTGGGATTTTCACGCACAACAGTCTAGACAAGTAAAATAGAGGACATTATGAGTGCAACAAAACTAAAAATACTATTTCACCTCTGTAAGGCCAAATCTGTACACTATTATTTCACTGCTGGCTTTCTTCGGTCCTCTAGCTAATTGCTCATCTGTTTCAGAGTCGTAGGTAAAGTTTACGGTCGATCATGCTTTCTCAGTTATTGCTTCAGGGCTCAAAACTAAATCGCTCTAAAGTTTGTCTTTTGGATCAGGTCTTTCTCCACAATTGATACTTTTAAATCCCATCTATTTTTTTTATTTTTATTTTTTTTTGCCTTTGAGTCTACACAGAGTGCATTTTTCTACCCATGTATTCTCTTTCTCTTGCATCCAATCTTTTATTGTGTTCAGTGTAGATTTATGTCCTTGTACAGTATTCAGGTCTTTTTTTCTGGGGGTTTTTTCTTCTCTTTTTGAAGTCTTTTGTTTTTAGCTTGAATTGATTTCACCTCAATATACAGCACAGCAACTTTTTTTTTCTCTTTATAATCTGTAAATAAAATTCAATTGACACCATCCTAACATTCTGATCTTCTAGGTTTTCAAATTTCGAAGGAAGAAACGCCACCATCATACTACACAGGACTGAAGTGTTGCCGATAGCCAACATGAACAAATCCTGAGCTGCTGTGTGCCGGTTGCCATGTAAACCCTGACAGTAAGAACGCATGTCAATGCTGCCACACTGGCAACGCGTCTTTTCAGCGTGAGCTCCGCCCCTACCTCGTTTTCCATTGGCTTGCGCGAATGAATTCATTTCACCTCTTCCTATTCTATTTGTCTCTATGTTGCTAGGGGAAACCACCGCTCATGAATGGGTCGAGACTTGTCAACCAATGAGCAGTAAATAAATAAATAAATGCACGAG
The DNA here is from genome assembly GCA_028565825.1 of Olivaichthys viedmensis. NCBI lineage: Eukaryota > Metazoa > Chordata > Actinopteri > Siluriformes > Diplomystidae > Olivaichthys > Olivaichthys viedmensis. The sequence goes on along the minus strand of JAOUQW010000010.1, from coordinate 12,799,683 downwards.
AGAGAGAGAGAGAGAGAGAGAGAGAGAGAGAGAGAGAGGGAGAGAGAGAAAACAAACAATTCACCAGCCTGTTTAAAACATACTACCTATCTGACAGGACTGATGCATGAATTATTTGCCTCAATCCCTGAACTACTGTGGTTTTAGTAGTAAACTTGGTTAAATGATTTCACTTGAATAATGAGGAAAATTGGAGAACACATCTGAGCATGCCAGGCTTTGAGATTTATGATCTATTGCATAAATCTCCGACCGTTGTTTGATCTGCGTCTATTTAATCGGACACACAACAAGACAGCCCGTCCCTTTTACAGACACTGAACAGGCAATTATCCTTCTATCATAGTGAGGTGGTCTTTATACAATATCCTGTCATGAAAAAGGCTGCATCACACTATCACATCATACTGTATGAATGCACATCTGAGGCAACAGGTTGCACAGACATTAAATAATCAAGTAAGCGATACATAAGGGATAGTTAGGTCAGATTTGAATCCAAGGTCAGATTTGAATCCAAGGGTATTTATTGGATGAACAATACAGGAATAACAGCCATTTTAATACATAGTTCCTCCATTTCAGGGACAAGTGAACAGTTGTTTCTTGGACTGCATCATTAGTTCAACAATACTTTTTTAGGGGAAAAAAGTGTCCAAGTCAATTACCCAATTACGCAACACTGAAGGCAAAACTGATGGCCCTGATACAGCCAGAAACGAAAAGTGGCTGCATTACAGGCCTGGCAGAGCATCAGCAGTTCGGTTCGTGTTTGGTGAGGTCTATGGGTCATCAAGTGCAAGCAGGGTATTCCCTGGCGTTTTTAGAGCTTAGTCGGTGGGTGGTTTGGGGGTGAGGGGTCAGCATTCCTGCAGTGGCAAATTGAAATGGGACTAATAAAATCATAAAAACTAAATATGCTGCTCCAATTTGCATCTGCCTGCTGTACCACTCATCTCAGAGCTTCCCAAACTTTACTTTCCTCACAGATAAACCGAGTGACTCTCGCATAGTGGGTCATGAAATTATATTAATTATAGCAATTAACTCCTCTTCCTATCCATATTGATGAAGGAACTACGCCAATATGGCCTATAACCTAGTCAAGACAGCACGCATGTTAAACTTGCTAGCTAACTCGAGTGAACGAAAAGGAGGTGTGTTCGTGAACTGTGTGATGGCAAGGAGGCTGTTAGCTAGCTAGACTTGTCGTTACATCTAACTCACCAACCTTGCAGGGATGTGGAATAAGTGTCACTCAGAGTGCTTTCCACCACTTAGCAGACTGTGCACTCACACACACTGCAGCAGATAAAGGCTTAGGTTTTTTTTTTGTTGTTTTTTTAGGTAGATTAACAATATAATGTTCCATTTACGTGGATTAAAAAAAAATAATAATTAAAAAAAAAAACACTTAGGCGGCCTGCCTTAAATGTACAATGTCAGGGAAAACCCTGGCAAAAAATCTCCAACCAAGAACCACATGTGACAATTTAGTTTAAAATTGTTACCCTGAAATATGAAAATAACGTTGATTCCTATGTGACCCAATACAGAAGCCCTCAAAAGAGGACAGGAGCAGAACAAATTGACGCCACTGTATGTAATTCTGTTACATCTTTTTGCATGTCCCACAAAAGGTCATACAGAGTTCAGCAGGTCCATTCTACAACCTGTTCCTAAAAATTCATGGAAGCTGTTCTCTACTTGGGCTACACAAAAACATACATATATTAATAAGGTTACTATATTATCCTATAGAAGGCTATTCATAATCACAACATTTTCCTCCATCGGGAAAGAACAAAAGTCCAAACAGAGGCACAAGATGAGAGAAATATTGCCAACTGAAAAATACATGTACAGATAGAACAGAGTATGAAGCATCAAATATTTATTAAATATGAGTAAGTCTTTCAATTTAGGGCTATAACCTGTAAATCAAGGTCAACAGTATCGTGTTATAGATTAGTGAGTGAGATGCACTAGCGCACGTGTGGCCGCAGACCCTCCTATACGCGTTTCCGCCGTAGGACCAGAGTGCCCCAAATCTAGCCAAGGTGCGAGAGAGAGAGAGATCACGCTTATCCTGATAGCTGACATAACTCAACTCCTATGCGATCGACCGTGGCCCCTGCCGTTATGCAGAGATCTTCTATCTCAGGCTTGTGGGGAAATTTTTCATCTTCATCCAGAACACCTGGCCCGTGAGAGGTTAAATTTGACCACGGCGGGGCTACCCAAAAATGTTATCGCGACTATCTAAAATGCCAGGGCATCATCTAGAAGATCCCTTTATGATTGCAAGTGGATTGTGTTTGAGGAGTGTTGCACGGTATCGGGTTCAGATGCCTTCTTACAGGAACTGCTAGACAAGGCTACCATTAAAGCAGACCTGGCTGCCATTTCAGCTTGCCATGTAGGTTTTGGGAACACAACATGGGTCAACACCCCTTATTTATCGGTTCATGAAAGGGGCGCATTGCCTCTGCCCTGTGTCTAAACCCTTGACTGCTCCATGGGATTTAGCTATGGTGCTGGAGGAATTATCTCGTCCTCCCTTTGAACCGCTGGATCAAGTAGACCTCAAAACGCCTCTGTTGCTGGCACTAGTCTCAGCAAAGTGTGTTAGCAGCATTCATGCTTTGTCAGTTAAAAAAAAAAAAAAAAAAGGAGCGATTGAATGCGCTCTGGCCAGTCCGCGCTCTGTGTACTTATGTTGACAGGACAGCGAGGATCAGGAAATCTGATCCTGTGTTTGTGTAAACCGGTCACAAAATAGCACCTTTCGCACTAGATAGTGGAGGTTATTGCGTTGGTTTATTCTCACAGGGAGCTGCAGCCTCCCACAGGCTTGCATGTTCATACCACTAGGGGGAAATAGCCACGTCCTGGGCCTTGTTTCAGGGAAATATCTATTGAGGATTTGCAAGGTTTTATAAACTTGACATGACTAGGCCTATACTGGCGCACTCTGACCTTAACGTAAGCTCACGTTAGGTTTGATCGGCTACATTCAGCAGCACTCTTCAAGAAAAAGCTTGTCCTCGGCAATCCGGGAGTGACGATATCCCATAGTGAGATAAATTTACATTTACTCATTTGGCAGACGCTTTTATCCAAAGCAACTTACAATTGGGCTGAGCAGTTGAGTTAAGGGTCTCTCTCAAGGACCCAACAGTGGCAGCTTGGCGGAACCGGGATTCTCACGAACTCACAACCTTCCGATCAGTAGCTCAGAGCCTTAAGCGCTGGGCCACCACTGCGAGATACCGAAACGAATGCTTGAAAGAGAACTTTAAGTTACGACCGTAACCCCGGTGCTCTGGTAGCAAGAGTGAGGTATCTCACCGGACCACCCTCCTTACGTAGAGCCAGGAAGATTTAAGTTAATCAAGACTGAATAGATGATATAAAAATACACAAGCATTTAAAAATACCATTACCATTAAATACCGTTATAACCATAATAAAAAGTTTTGCATTTCTGGAACAGTTAAAAATATGCCAGGAATTGGACGCCTGAGCATACTGCCCAGTTGCTGCACAGTTGGATCGTGAGGAAGGCAAAGAAAAACCCAAATATCACAGTTTAGTTGATTCTTGGGACTGTCACGTAGTGATGTTACGGTTTGACATTTATACGGTATGACAACCTGGTCAAAAAAATATCACGGTTTCACGGATTCACAGTATTAAGCAACAATGTAAAAACACACCAGCAGGTGGTGAAAATTAAAGTGTGTTTATTTTTTGATCTTTACTCACAAATGCATTTAATTTGACTTATTACACTGACATTATCCTTGAACAATAGAAATGTGGTTGGGCACAAGGGCTGCCATCTACGTGAGTTTTAGCACTAGTAGTTTTACTCACAACCACACAGCCAATTTGATCCGTTTTGGGAAAGGATATAAAGTTCTGGCAGTCGCCGGCTTTTGCTACCAATATATTAGGCAAACTTTATCACACGAAGCGAACAATTCAGATCGCCAACAACCTTAAGTTAAGGAGGATATGAGACCTGCAGAGTTCTCATTTTATTCTTGTTTATTAATGCCAAAACAACTGCTGATTGTAGGTTTTAGTTCATTTTTACCAAGTCATAATGTAAACAGACCTAGGCTATGCGCAACCAAATATAGCATGACGTGCGCTCGCAGTGTAACATAAAACATTTGATTTGTTAGACAGCCGGTAAACCAACAGTTACTTATAAGAGAAATTGTAGCTGCAATCTTTTTATGTTTTTCTAAGAGATTTGTAGGCCACTACAAATGCTATTTAAGGAACTTACAAAAAAATGTTGCATAGACGGCAATGGACAGAAATGCATTTTAGACGGTATTTAGAAAAAGTCAATGATAACTGTCAGATCATACATTGTAATTAACAATGAAATCATGACACCGTAACAAGCCTATTTTCAAAATCAACTATTACACGCCACCATAACAACAAGTTGCACAAAAGAAACCATTCCTGAGAGCAACCCACAAAATGAAGCACCTGAACGTCACCAACCGTCATTGGAACTAGTTGGAATCGTGTGTAGTGGTCAGATGGGACCAAAATTGAACATTTTGGCTGTGCACACCACTGACATGTTTGGTGATAAAAGGGGACTGCATACAAGGAAAAGCACCCAAATCCATTGTAAAATATCGTAGTGGATCATTGCTGCTTTGGGGCTGTTTTGCGGCTGGTGGTCCAGGTGCTGATTGCAAGTACCAGAATATTTTAGCCCAAAACCTGGTTAAAAGTTGGCCATAGTTTAATCTTTTAACAAGATCATGACCCTAATAGTGTTGTCACGATAACAAAATCTTTACTTCGATACCGATACCAGGTGAGGTATTACAATACTGATGATAAAACGATACCACGTCAAAAAAATAAAATAATTCAAGTAGTAGAATATAGTTTCAACAAAACAAGGAGGGTAGGCTGACTTGACTGAGTGGTTCCAGATGCATTGGCTGATTTCTGTTGGGAGGGAAAGTCACAATAAATTTTATATTTTTAATTCATAAACACCCAATATATTGAATAATTGCAATAGCAGATTGCTAATCTTAGACTACCATTTTAACACAAGTGGAACAGAAGTGACAGGCTATCCCAGATCACTGGAGGATGATTGCATAATTTAGGTGCCCGAGTATGAAAAGAACTAAGCATATTCTCTCATTGCTTGAGCTATTTGAAGAAGAAGAAGAAAAAAAGAAAAAAACACAGTGGACGGCCTTCTCCGACTCTCTGCAAAACTCTCTTCGCACAGCCTTCAAATATAGTAAACGCTGTAATAAAAAAAACGAACATTTTTGTGTGTCAGCTCCAAACACTGAGCAATACTGGTAATTATTCATCCGGTTACCTTGTTCAACATAATATTAAAATTAGCTTAGCTTCGTAGATATCCAGATTCTAGTTAAATTCACAGTCTAACTAGCTAACTAACGTTCATGTTGGCCATGTTAAACGGAGACAAAAGTTAAATGTAAATTAGCCTGTAGTTTTTTGACACTACACCCCCAAAACACCCCTGCACATGGACGTGAATTCACAACACCGGCAGTCGCATGCATGTTTGTTTTGATGTACCCACACAGCATGAAGAGCGGAGTGCTCATTGGTAAGTCAGCCCCGCAACAACCGCGGCTACCGCTCCATTGTTTGCAATATGAAAAACTTTTTTTCTGCCATGAACGCAACACCTGGCATATTTTTTTTAAAGTACCGGTACCCCAAAAATTCTAGTACAGTACCATGCTACTTTTTCAGTACCAGTACACCGTGCAACACTAGACCCTAAACATACATCCAAATCAACAGAATAGGTTGCAGGACACAAAATCAATGTTTTGCAATGGCCATCTCAGTCTTGGGATTTGAACCCTATCGAAGAAATGTGATTTGAATTAACCCTAAGAATATGAAGAAGCTTGAAGTGTTGTGCATGGAGGAGCAGGAGGTCCAAGACCCCTGTACAAGTTAAATAAAGCTCTTTTAGATAGATTAACAACATACCTACTTTTATGACGAGGTCCTTGGACTATTTAACCGTGAATATAGCTCATGTAAACACTGAACTTTGCAAAACTGGTTTAAGTGCTAAACACTTTACAAATGAAAATCATTTAATAAAATTCAAATAAAAGCAATTTTTTTCCCCCATTTAATTGTTTGAAATATTTAAAAACTATTGGAACAAATTTTTTTACAGCGAATATCCTACAGCGAAAAGAGCGGAGACTCAAATGAAGACGCAGAGAGCAGTCCACCTCTGTGGATGAGAGTAACAGTACAGAGGTGGAAAACTAATTATGTCAGACTATTATTCAGCCAGCTCACATTAGCTAGCTGTTGTGTTCACATTAACACTGGTGTACTTGCTAGTTAGCCTACTGCACTATCACGGTGTGACATTTCTTTACAAGTTGTCACAGCAAAAAAGTGTTGCATTTTTATTTTATTTGGTACGGTTAAAACTGCTTCGGGATGATTAGAATTTCGGGACAATCGTGAAAACGTTCATTTCAAGCACTGCTAATATATCTCTATTTTTTCTTTTTTTTAATTTAAGCAAATATGCCTTCGCAAATTTATAATTGTTACTTAAAATAGATACTAATTCTAAGCAATTCTAATCCTAAAGAGGGCATATATGAAGACAGGTGAAAAACCTATGCTGTCAAAAATGAACGGACACTTTATATTTGCTGCAGGAATCATCCTGTGATGTAATTTATCGGTAATGTAATCAACAGTTTATTTTCTGCCTTATGTCAAAAATTTCCGTTTCTCAATAAAGTTTCACTTGACTGATTGACTTGTTGAACAGCAGTCTTTGTCCTCTTGTGGAAATGTCTAATGCCCTCACTGTTGCTTTGTTGCAGCCTGGTATCGGTCTGTGGCCCACTGGTTGGGAACCTCTGCCCTGCAACTGTAGAAATGCACCCAGAACAGAACCACACACTGATGCCAGCAGACTGCAGTGTGTTTCTCAGCAGCTTATATTCTGCCTTGCTGGTTACTTCATAAACGAAAAATTTCAAATTTGTTGGACTCAAAGTTTCCTAAGACTTTCTGCCTCTGGTTGTTGTTAATGGTCTTTTGTGTGCTACCAGCAAGCTCCTCTGCTGTGCCTTCCTACAAAAAAAAAATAATTCTTAACCACAACACTCTCTACTACATAATTTCTTATAAGACGACTTCTCCCAGTCGAAGCATTGACTTTGGAGCCAAATGACTCTGCCACATGCTGAGCAACAATTTTCTGGAATTTCTGTCCCTTAGGAAAATGACCAATAAAGATGCAGATGGTTTTTTAATCGGCCACTGCATTTTCTGCCCTCAACTTCACCAGTTTCTAAAACAAATTCTTGATAACTGTTTCAACACCAAATCTTGAATGTCCAGTTTGGTGGGCGGTTGCTTGCTGACAACATCCTTGTTGATACAATTCATATATTGATACTACAATGGCATGTTTGTTTAGCAGTGTATTAGCTTAGACGTTTTCCATGACAAACCCCGTATTTGCTAAATTCCACCACTAGAACACCTGGTTTGGCTTATCAATGTCTACGATACTTTATACTAAGTATTAACAATACGCTTGTTTTTGCTCAGGATATGTTGCACTAATAATGTGACCAAGTTAATATGCAAAAAATATTCTCACTTTTGAACAGTGTCAATCATGATGATTAAATTTCATTAAACTTCTTGCACTATAAATCCCCCTCTTATCATAACCAATCACATTTTATAAAAAGGAACCAGCAAGTTTTTTTGGTATCATATGTGAGCGGATGAAAAGAGTGTTTTTTGAAATTCCCAAAAGTGTAAAATAAATTTTTTAATTATTAAGAATATAGAATACAAAAAGTAATCGGGGATCTTCAAGGCGCCTAGTGTGCTGCAGATACCTACACACTAGGTGACAGTATACACCTAAAACATGGACCAGCAATCCATCGATAAACTAAAGTTATTTGTGATTCACCCTAAATATAGTCTTCAAGAGAACAAATCTAGCCTACATTAGCTACTTTGCCGTGCAGCATAGGCCTAATTTGCGCACCCCTTTTCTATTTTTCCCCACCACTTTTAAAAAAATGTAGCCCATTAAAAACCTTTAATATATTAGCTTGCGGCAGAAATGTCATATATCTTTTTGTTTTGTCATCAAATTGTTGATTCAGCTAACGTTAAAGTTCAATAAGGCTCTCCAGAAGCTGAAAAAGGCACTAATTTACTTTAATTAGTGAAAAACTGTCAGCTGCAGCTAAAATGCGCTGACAAATGCATGTTCATTTCACCAATCACACGTGTTAAACCAGTGTGTTTATTGTAAAATGTAAAAGTGGTTTTATGAGCTTGTTTTTCATGACGAAAATAAAAAAGACTGCTGTTTAGATACATGTAATAACAGGTTTATTATGTTATATTACAGACCAGTTTTGGTTGTAATTGTTTTTCAGTCTCTGTACTTACAGTCAGCTCCAGAATTATTGGCACCCTTGGTAAAGATGTCTTTGTGGTTAATTTGATCAATTAGCTTAATCTCACACTGAAAATATGAGAGAAATCTAACCTTTAATTGAAACACATTTATTCTAAGAACATTAAAAGAAAAACCTTATCCAAATTTTTTATTTTTTTTACAAAACCACATGTTACAGTTATTGGCACCCCTGCATTTAGTACTTTGTGTAACCTCCCTTTGCCAACATAACAGCACTGAGTCTTCTCCTAGAATACTTGATGAGATTGGAGAATACAGAGCGAGGAATCTGAGACCACTCCTCAATACAGAACCTCTCCAGATCCGCCAGGGTTCTAGGTCCTCTCTTGTGGACTCTCCTCTTCAGCTCACCCCCACAGGTTTTCAATGGGGTTTAGGTCAGGGGACTGGGATGGCCATGTCAAAAGCTTGATTCTGTGGTCATTGAATCATTTTTGTGTGGCTTTGGCCACGTTTTGGATCATTGGCCTGCTGGAAGATCCAACCACGACCCAGTTTTACATTTAAAATGTGCTGGTACTTCATGGAGTCCATGATGTTATGTATCCTAACAAGGTTCACAGCCCCACATCACACATCCTCCACCATAATTAACAGTGGGGATTAGGTTCTTTTCTGTATAACCATCCTTCTTTTTACACCAAACCCACCTTGAGTGTTTGTTGCCAAAAAGCTCTTTTTTTCTCATCTGACAAGAATATGTTTTCACATATTGTAGTCCTCTTTATGGAGACCCTGTATTGTCTTGTACGTTTTTATAAAGACTCAATATTTCAAGACAATAAAATTACTTCAGTTTTATTACTTTATTTTTCAATTAAATTTTATTTGTATAGTGCTTTTAACAAATATTGCAAAAACTAGCAGTTCATTATGGGAATACACACGGTCCTTTGGACACCGAGACCAACGTTCTAGTAGAGAAATGAATTCCAGCATTTGGGATAGAACATTGACTTTGAAGGCGCCCTGTAGTAGCTCTAAAAAATAAAGCAATAAATATGTAGGCTACAGGTGGTTTCCTAAAGTTTCTCTAAATTTCCTTTTTTTCAGATTTTTAATGCTAGGAACCGTAAACATTGTGTATCAGTGTTAAAAGCAGCACAACACTGGGGTGTATTTACTCCATTATTCAGTATACACACCGACATGCACATTCATGCATATACACGCGCACACACACCAGAACTGCTGATGCAGTATGCATATGTATACACTAATATAAGCAACAGGATATTATGGATGTGACAAGTCTGTGGCAGTTTCTATAGCAACATATTGCTGAGGAGAATGAAGGATATTAATTAGAAAGCTTGGGAAGAGCAGACTGACTGGCATTTAATCTGATGAAGCGTGACGCTCTGGAATGGAGGCCCATTTGAGCCTGTTCAAGTTTGACTCTATTCTTTGTGTATGCTACCTCTTTCTTTCTGTGTATAGTCTATGACCTTCTTTTTGTAATTATTGAGCTATAGTTTTTTAGCTCAGGTGTGTGTTAAGGTGGCAGGTTCTCTATTTCTGAAGGTCAGGAGTTTGCAGTAACCAGAACCACCTTCTCCTGCTGACCTACCAATCAATTTGACTGACAGCTACCCAGTACCGTGTGTGCGCGTGCGTGTGTGGAGAGCTAAAATTACCAACCTTCAGAGCTCAAGCTTGGTTTGTCTATGGAGACCCAGAATGATGGGGTCTTCTTCCCCTGGTGTGTATTATTGATCAACAAGTATAAAGTTTAATATGTTCTGACTGGAGGTATGATGGTATAATGATTTAATTTGTACACTGTGGTAAGGAAATCTGAAATCAATTATACCATTAGCATACACCTCTATAGATAATGACATCACAAAAATGTTTTCATGCATCGCACTGCTAGAAATATTCGACTTTTTAAAATCGATTTTATGAAAATGACAGAAAACTGCATTTATATATTGCTTTGATGAACAAGAATGGGAGATTCTCTTAACACCCAACAATTTAATACCAGCAGGCCTCTGCATGTGTGAAGTAAATGTGATATCGTGATATACCAATAACTACGATGTTGGGTGAATTTTTCCCGAAGTTCTGACCCTCACTAGTCCTGAGGCACAAGTTCAGTGAAACGTGTTTAGGACAAAAATGGGAGGCAGATATTTTTTTAACACACCCATCTCAATCTTGATGCATACTGTATGCAGATAATGAAACATACAGTTCCATGAATAGTTTATTACTGTTTACTATATAAGGGAAAAATGCTATAAGGGTACAGTGGAGTTTGTATGTGGAAACGGTGGGATGTTAATGGGGGAAATTCCAGTTGTCAGACTCGGGTTTGTGGATGCAAGTGCAGGTTTATTTTTGTAAAACACAGAGCAGACAAGTTGAAAGGGTGAGGCAGAATCAGAATGTGAAACAGGCAAATGGTCATGCGATCGGCAAACAGAGTATACGAGGCGGAATCAACAAACGAATAAACAGGCAGAGTTGTAACCAGAATAGCGATATCAACAGAATGCTCAGAAACGTCACAGGAATACACCAGGAGCGAGACTTTGCGATGAATGACTATCTGGGCTATTTATGGTAGTGAGTGTAATGGGAAACAGAGTCATGTGATTCGGTAGTGAGCTGGGGATTCTGGGAATTGGACTTCATATCTACGGGTGGCGATGTGACACCGGTTGAACGATCTAAAAGCCCCTTTAAAGGTGCATTAAATAAGTTTGAATCCTACTGGCAGTGAAGCTAACTGCAGGTGCCTCTTATAATTGAAGATTTTGTACGTGTTTTAACCCCATATCTAATAAAGGGTGCTTGCGCACCAAAAAACAAACCCTTTCGTTTCATCAGAAACATGAGTAGTGTTTAGAATTAGAATTTTGACAGAATCCGTCCGAATGCTGTATCAATATAGCTGTGGTCAATTCAATTAAATTCAATTTTATTTGTATAGCGCTTTTAACAATGGACATTGTCACAAAGCAGCTTTACAGAAAT
>JAOUQW010000010.1:12756210-12779998 GCA_028565825.1 Olivaichthys viedmensis | reverse complement strand
GTCTTAGCCCATGCCAAGCGTTTGGCCTTGTTTCCCTTCCTGAGAAGTGCTTTAGAGACGCTACTCATCCTTTGAGAGCACTACTAGCTAGTCTTCTTTTGACACTACTTTTGCTGATTGGAGTGTTTAGTAAAACAATTATTTTGCTTAACTGATCAGCCTAACCAGTTTATGTTTTGCCCTGAAGAGACATGCTAACATTGCTAACAAGTCATTGCCAATTAGCATGATTTCATTTGCCTCATTACTTGAGTTTTATTACTTAATACAAAAGTAATACTTTAAATATTTTTTTCCAAAAATGTTTATTACATGACTGCGTATTATGGATCTTTGCTGGCAAACAGGCATGTGCCTCTATGATCTGTTTTTCTGTTGCTTGGATGGACTTATGGACTTGTTACCACCCATGTCAGTAAAAACTAATGTTTAAGAGATTTTTTTAAATTGTAATATTTAAAATAAATTCTGTATTCTGGGAGTTTTTATGTAAAATATTTTTTATAAATTGTTGTTTTTTTTCCAAAGTTGTTTTTTTTTCCACATAAAATGCGTTTTAAATGTGTTTATGTATAATTTGCATTACTACATCTCAAATGTATTTAGTAGTAGGCCTACATATGAGTTTTAATAAGTTTTTAGTTTTACATATAATTTACCGGTTAGCCTAATCATGTGCATTAAATAGCGTTTTTTACAGGGATTACTGTAGGGAAACATAAAAAATAGCAATAACCCATATAAATAAAAAATAACATGCCATTCAAATAAATATGAACCAAAATCTGAGTTGTCAACCCAACGTGCTGGGTTAAATAAATAGCCCATCTAGCTGAGTTAGATTAACTCGGCTTATGTTCTGTCCAGTAGATACCCAACTGTGTGGTTGAAGGCAAGTCAAACTGAGTTTAACCCAGACGTTTTTAGAGCGTATTTGTCTATCTGTCTGTCATTTCCCTGTGAATCTCTATTTACCATTCTCATTCAGCAATGTCACATCTGAGCAGTCGCTGTTACGTTGTTTAGTTTCCAATGGTCTTTCAGCTATAGATCTTGCCATGGACTGATTTTTTTCCCCTTACAAGACTCAGCCGCATGATATTGCTTCAGAGAACTGCCTGGAGGGTCAAACCTGTAAACTTTTGTCTGGGCTGATTATCAAATAATACAAATATTGTCAAGTATTATGATTATTCGAATGGCGTTTATGCCCGTTCTTTCTTATGGCATCACACGTTGATATCTGCATTCTTATCACATCATCCTCAGAACCATGGGATTTTATGACTTTTAAAGTAATCTAATCTAAAGGGGATTACCTTAATCTAAATCCTACTATAATAGAGAGCCCACGAAGGAGGCCAAAAGCCCTGGAGTGTCCTTACTGTATTAAATGTAACATTAAGTGTACATCCTTTCTTATTTTATATAGGTAAGCAGATCGAATATGAATGTATGAATGTTTGTTGATCTTAAACATAAACACACGTATTTGTGTGATTTTTGTCTGATTTGATAAATAAGTAATGACACTTTTAGCATATATAAAACTCAGTCAAATATAGGTAAAATGATCCTGCAGGCTACTAGATGCTAACAAATGTTCTGTATACACTGACGATGACGATACAGAAAATTACAGGACCACCTTTGCCCTTGCGTGGATCTTTAACTCCAAGATTCTGGGGCAGTGTGGTTCAGGTAAGAGGTTAGACAGTCTGGGCCTCACGTGCTCCAATCCTCTTATTCTTTGTCATCCTCATCCTCATCCTCATACACTGACTATTGAGATGACCTGGCACCTGTACTTTGCAACATAAAGGAATCTTGTACTAGTCCTCGAGATAATGTTGTGAGTATTTCCTATTTGTTTATGTGTCAGGAGACTATGTTGGCTATATGCTAGGCAGGCTATCGCTTTTATTGCATCACCGTTGGATCAGGACAGGGAACAACTATGTAAAATGTACAACATTTTTTCCCCGTAAATGTCAAGAGTATATTAATGTAAAACAACATTCCTTGTTGAACCAATTCAGGGTTGCAAAGACACTTCATGAACCACAAACATAATAGTTTATCTCATGCATTATGACAGGTTTATACTCAACTTGAGAGTAACAAGGCGTAATAAGTGTTAAAAATGATCAGCCTTTGTAAATATGAATCCAAAAGGTGATTTTAATCCCTGTCACATTTCTCCCTCTTTTTATATACACTCCCACCTATGCACACACACGCTATTCATTACATTACACTGGAACTTAGTGAGGCAGAATACAATCGAAGGAGTCGACAATCCAAGCATAGAGAGGCAGTAGGAGGTTTACTACTGATTCTGGCTGATTTGAGAAGTCACAGGAGTGCCAAGTTAAATTGGAATAGTCATTGATGCATAGGGCACAGGGGTTAGATTTGAACCATTCAATATAAGATTCTGTTGCTAAAATCTTCTGAGAATATTTTTGCACATAAACTGGCTAAATATCAAGATTTAAGCTGTTTTTATAAGGATGGTAGGCCTATACTGTATATATGATCTATAATATTGTGGTCATCTGGTACTAATTTCATGCCGATTGTCCTATATTGTTTCTATATTGTTTTTTGTTTTGTTTTGTTACATCAAAGTACATTGCACTGTAACCCGAGCATCCGATGATTTAAGATGGTTAAGGTGTTGCATTCTGTAGCAACTTTTGTAACATTCACCATTGTCTCAAAGCATTTTTTTTACTGATGCCTGCTTTCTTGGGTCACCAATTCAACAACAAACAGGTCAGCAGACAGTAAATCAGGGATTTAAGTCTTGGTGCAAAACCACAATGAGAAAAAAGCGCCATAGGAACGACCCAGACAGAGTGTTAGGCATATAAATAACTTCAGTCCTGCTCCCCCCCCTCCTTGATCTTACCCACACAGCACGTGCCGGTTTACCTGAAGCCAGTTGGGAGTCTACAGAAGAAGTAGGTCAGGAGAGAACACAGGACACCCCTCAATGGCTCTGTGAAAACAATGATGCTCTTTCTGTAGTCTCCACTGCTCTGACCAGTGTGTTGCAAAAAATAAAGTCTGCTTTCAAACCTGAAGCAAGTGGGGGACTTCCACACTGCACATTTTTCTTGGTCTCACTACAATTGTAAGAGATTAACAATCCCTGCACATGTACTGCAGGGAGACTGATGTGTCCATTTCTTGCTCTGATAAAGGTCAAATAATTTAAAATGCTTATGAACACTGAGATCATATTGCGTTTCTCCACAGCTGAATTAAATGCAAGTAAAAGCGAATCAAAAGAGCTTCAGCTCACGCCTCCCAACCTGCCTAACATGGTTTGTCCCGGCACTGCACTAGCCACCCCCATGCATGGTTCTAGGAGTGGTTCAGTCTTAGTTTGCATTAGTGGTGTGGGAGTAAGTGTAAAGTAAGTCTGGAAAGTCGGTGAGGAGAGGACCTCAGAGCTCCTGAACTGAATGTGCATCTGTATGAATATGTATGAGTGAGAGGACAGCTTTGGGACATTTACTGAACTGAGGACACCTCATAGAACTGAGGCGACACTGCAGCAGCAGTCATGTTTTGTGCATTTCCTAGCCCAGGGTCAGCCAGCAACTCGCTCATGTATCACTATGGAAATGAGAAAGCGGTGAGTTGTGAGATTTCTGTGAGCTGAAGGAGATTCAGTGTGTCTGCTTTGAAGTAGTTGAGTTTTTAGGCTCCAGAAATATCATGCATATATTTATATGAGAAATTTGGAAAAGGTAGTGAAAATACAGGATACAGCATATTGCCGTTTTTCATTTGAGGATGTATAACATAGTGCTCCTTATGTTAGAGTGAGCAGGTTTGAGTCCATACATACATACTGTATATGTAATTGTGTTTATGTGAATTCTGTGTGTGAATGTGCGCTGGCTGTGTGTTATTGTATGTGTTTAGTTTGAGTGATTAGTGCATGGATGTGAGATCTGTCTCAGCACATGTGAAACCAGATCAGTTCACATCAGTGATTGTTTGCTTCCAGGTCGGTAACGCATTTCATCTATTTTAGATAAGAAGCAGTGCTCTTAAAAGAGCAGCAATCATCCAAACTGTTGCTCAAAGTTTAAATAATGTTTGAAGCCTTTGGAGTGCCATACTTGGTACCATCAATGTTCTTTGTGTTTTCTCTCATGGCATAGCTTCAGATGTCACGAGCCAAGTGTGTCTTGAAGAAGTGCAAGCCAAGCTGTAGTAGAGAGTGGGCTATAAAGTGAAATGCCCTGGTCGGTATGTGGCGGAACTTTGGCAGATGTTTTTCCCCTGTGCTCTCCACCCCATTACAACAGTGCACAGCCCCCTTCTTTGATCTGCACGAATAATAAGTGCCTCCAGACGGGCATGGAGGACACAGAGCAAAGGGAAAAATTAGTTACATATGTGCAGGGCTGATTTGGGTTTGAACTAATATTTTGGGCCAGCTAGTGATGAAATGTGTTTTATTGAATCCAGGCTTTTTATGCCACGAGACTGTTATTTTAGGTTTTAAAGTGGATTCCTGCTCAATGTCACCTCGTTTTTCTCTAAAAAAGTTTTTTTTTTTTGTAGTGCTGTTTTCACTGGCACACACATATGCTTGCTTAGCTTCATAGCTCTAAGGAGCCTGCTGCTTGACTTCTTTGATCTTCATCTTATAAAGTGCTTTGATATCTGATGAGGTTTTGGGTCGTGGAATTGAGTTTTACAGTGAGACCGCTCCCGTCCTTCTTGGCTGCTGAGAGAAGCAGCAGTGCTTCCGTGCTCACCTCTAAGGGGCAGAGAGCTCATGCTGTGGGGTGTTAAGATTATTAACGGGTCACTTGGCCAGTCATCGCTCACTCTGGGCAATTGGCTTGATCCTGCACCATATGCTGTGCACTGTGGGTTAGACCCAGGCTAATCTGACTCGGCCATTCGTCGCAGGCCTTTTGAGTAGAGGAGCCAATCAAGGTCAGCGCTGTGCTTTCTGGGTCAGGTGTTTATATGAATGGAACCAGAGGAATCCTCTGTGACCCATGGAATTCTCATCCTAGAAGGCCGTTGCCCAGGCAATGCATGTGTCATTCATTGGGGGGGGGGTCTATGGACAGCTCCTGCAGTGGCAAAGAGAAGAAGAGAGAGAAGGGAAGTGAGATTCAAGCTTAAAGCAGGTGCAAAGCAGGCTCAGAGGTTCCTTGTGTCTTTGGGTGCTTGTGAAAGAAATCACAAAATGACCATATATTATGTATAAATATACACTCTTAAATAGGTAAATAGGTTAAATCCAGAACCATAAAGAGTTCTTTGGCTTGTCCCTCTAGGGAAACCCTTTCAAGATTCTATGTAGAAACCTACAACAAAGTGTTTCTCTATCAGAGAGGGTTCCAAGTAAAACCCATTTAGGAAGCTAAGATCCCTTAACTATCCAAAGAACCTTTAAGGAACCCTTTTTTGTAAGATTGTAAGTACATTGTAATAAACAGATTAAATATGCCCTAATGCAGAGAAGTCAAATAATAATCTTTAGCTAAATGCAGGAGGAAAAAAGGAAGATGATTTGAAGTGCTTACAATTATAAAGAAGTTCTGACAAAGAGATAATCTTTTGTTACATTACTTTCTTCATTATGCTTTGCACTTCAGTATTTTTTGTTCTTTAATTGACAGGTGTACTCGCCATCTCCAAATGCTGAGGAACTGAAAAGAAATTCTACTTCATACTTGTCACTCAAACTTCCCAGCACAAGCTTCACAAGCCCGTTTTTTGGTAAACTTATCCTCGGTTGTTATATTACCCCACAATGATGTTTAATAATTTTCAGACCAGCTTGTTGTCTACGTCAGAAGACCAGAATATGCTATTGCTTTATTTTAATTTGTGAATCTATTGGAAGACACATGCACACACACACACACACACACACACACACACGCACGCACACAGGCTTTGTTTTCTCAGCTGTTTTGGAGGCATGGTTGGTCCATATTTTGAAAAGAAAATCAAACTTTTACAGTCAAACCAAAATCTTTTTTTAAACTCTTGGGGAAAAAAGCACTGTGAATTGGATCCCTCTTATTAACTATGTTTTCTATTAAGCCTTTTATTTCTTTGCCACACTGTAAATCTTAGCCAAACATAATATAGCAGAGCTGACTACTTTTAACTTGAGCCAAAGAAAATATACACTTTGATTTGATTTTCCTGTATCTTGACATGTGCTTTGGATGAATAATAATACTAATAACACTTCTTTTCATTTTTCCCCTGCCTTCTACTTGTATTTGTCTGTGAAAGAAAATTCTGTGCAGGTCTTCTTACAGCATTCTCTTGTTTGCCTCTATATATTTTGCCATTTTCTATCAGATGGGACAAACAGCTCCACAGACCTCTGGAGCTCAACAAGTGGGGTCAGCCCATCAGGTCATGGAGGCATGCTGGGATCTTCACCATCCAGCCAATCACTGTCTGGGACCAATCACAACCTGCCAGCACATGAACATCTGGTAAGATGTGTAAAGGTCTTGAGGAGAGTATAGAAGCTGAAAATGGTAGATTAGCCTTAAACAAAGACTCTAAATCCATTTGTGCAAAATAAATGAATGTATTAACCAGATACAGATGTCATTCTGATGCAAAGAGGTCTTTGAAAACATTGAGGTCATGTTGGCTGGCATCGTGACCAGCTCTCCATAATTGATCCCATATAGCCCCACAAATCCTTTGGCAGACATCAACACTAATGGATAATTGTGAACATATAATTGGCATTACAATTTAAAAAGCCAAAGTTCAGTTAATTTCATACTGTTTGTTCTTTCTAACTACAAGAAAAAAAGCTCTTATGTTCAACACAAAATGTAATTTTTGATATTCTTTAGAACATACTACCGAATTCAGTTCCACCTGAAGCCAGCAAGCGTCTTCCGCCAATGTCCACTTTTCACAGAGGCAATGGCAGTATTTCACTTTTTGTTCCTGCACCCCATACTGCACCTGCCAATGCCACAGATCGGCCCATGGGTAAGCCATCATGACTCACATGGACTGAAATACAGCTGATTTATTGATATGGGATCCTGTGGCATTATGTTGTCTGTATGTGTAGTTTCAGGTGGTCAGGGGAACGCTGTTGGAGGCTCCCACACTGGAGATGCTCTTGGAAAAGCCCTGGCTTCTGTAAGAACTTACCTACCACGACGGCTAGTTTAGCCAAACCTTCAGTATATAGTATTACCTGAAGAAGGGAAGTGAGCATAGTTAAAATCAATTGGTTTAGTAGGAAACCTGCTGGAATATCATGGCTTTGCAGCTTTCCATTTGTCGATAATCTGATTTTCTTGTTTCACTGAGAGTAATATACTGCTGAAAATTAGTTGCTTCTACATCGTAGATTTAAAATATTTTATGTCAATAGTGTTTTTTGTTCTGGCATACAAGTTGTACAGGAGTGTAAATTCTGTGATTTATGAAGCAATTTAGATTATGAAAAAAGCTTTCTAGAGATGATGAGTTGTGCTTTTAAAATGACGCATTTGCGGTCACTGAAATTCCATGCTTAAGTCTGCTTCTCCTCCAACTCCCTATTTTCCCTTTCTCTGTGTCAGATTTATTCTCTCGATCACACCAATAGCAGTGTTCCATCCAGTTCATCCACTCCGGGGAGATCGCCATCACCTCTGGCTGCTTCTACTGTCTCAGCAGGTTGACCACTTATTGCCTTTCAATTTATCAAAGCTCAAACAGGCCAGGAATTGCATAGACATTCTTTAACATAGCATTCTGTAAATCACATAAGCTGCTTATATATAAGAAATTGTAGTCAACTGAAGTAAGTGCAGCTCATTAAAAAATATAATGAAGAATGTTAACACTTGGAGTTATCGGTTGAGATAGACAGAGGCATTCCTTCTCATTTGTTGATTTACTTCTTTCAGGAGCCAACCAATGGTTGCGATCAGCTAGACACACAGTACTGCCGTCCAATTATGAGAACCCCATGCACTCACTGGTAAAGTTCTGTAAAATACGTCTCTGGCTAATCTGAGCTGAGTTTCCCAAAAGCATTGCCGTACACAGATCATTGTTAAATGGTAGAGCGAGCATCACATTGAACACTCTCTCTATCAGTTAGGATGATCGTAACATTTTTGCTTTTGGGAAACGGGGCCCGAACCAGTTTGTGCTGGATTTTTGTCTGGATTTTAATGCAACACTTGTATGTTTTCAACTTCAGTGTTAAGTCAATGTTACCACATCTTTTTTTCTGGATTTCAGATGGAGGATAGACTGGACAGATTAGAAGATGCCATTCATGTCCTACGAAACCATGCAGTGGGTGGGACAAATATTAGCCTGATCAATGAAATGCACAGTCTAATCAGACACACACAGCATGGACCAATCACAATAAGGTCAAACTGCCCCACCTCTGGACTAGTGACAAATGGATTACCAACAGATGTAAGTCCTCATTATATCTCGTACCTAAGAGTATAAGAGATATTAAATTTATATACTTATCCAAAATGTATAACATGGATGTTAGGGTTATTTAGTGATAGCATATAACTACTGATAAACAAAACTAATAATGTGCAGTGAAACCAGCAGATGGTGTAAAGTAACTGATTATGTACAACTCAGTAAAGTAAAGGTATTTTAGTTGGTATTTGACTATTAATCTTTAAACTCTGAAAAAGTGACAGTTACTGTGTTGGGCATTTACATGGTCCTTGAGCCAAACAAAGTTATTACACAATTTCCAACACTTACACTTTCCAGAAAATCATTTTGAGGGATTGTCAAAATGTGAGGGTCTGGCTTATGAATAACAACAGTTCATAACAGTTGGTTAGAATTTATGTTGTGAAGATCTATAACTCAACTCAGTAACTCAAATCACTAATTAAAAATGTATCACTTGATTTTTACTTGAAATATTTTAAATGACCTGGTTCTTACTCTCTGCCTTTAACCTAAATGTCAGTGATACTACAGTGTTACAGAATGACTACTTGAGAGGTTTTCAGGTGGCATGAACAACATAAAGAAGAAGCAT
Source organism: Olivaichthys viedmensis (assembly GCA_028565825.1). NCBI lineage: Eukaryota > Metazoa > Chordata > Actinopteri > Siluriformes > Diplomystidae > Olivaichthys > Olivaichthys viedmensis. Next base: position 12,770,943 of record JAOUQW010000010.1, on the reverse strand, counting down.
GACAACATAAAAATCACAATAATAATGTTGAAAGAAACTGAAATATTGTACAGGGAAACAGAAATGAAGTGCATCATAGCTATAAGCTTAAGATTGCAGGGATACACACACAGAAGACATTAACTATTAGAGACCTGCAGGTTCTAATATTTACTGAATATTTACAGTAATTTGTCATTGGACTTTTGAGTAAGGCATGTTCAAATTTTGATACTTAACAATACTCACAGGGTGCAGTAGTGGCTAAAAGACAGTGTAGGTCAGTCGTGATGTTTTTCAGTCAAGCCTTGAAGTGATTAATTGTAGGGGATCATCAGCCCAGGATCAGATGCAGAATTCTATAGTAAATTAGAAGCCATTAAAAATGTGTTTTGGGAGATGAAGGGTTGGGTAGCATGTATTTGGATTGATTTAGCTGAGTGGATAAAATGGTTCTCACAGTGGCATATGCAGAAGGAAGATGATTTGGATTGCATAAAATGATTAAGTAGTTTTGACAAAGAGATATTATTTGATTAAATGTATTAACTCAAACACAACACAAACATACATTTGTGGATATGAAATATGGTTTCTTTTGGATCTGACAAAACATTACTATTCGTCAACTTCTGAACTATCCGTCAAATTTATTTCCAACTATCTGAACATGTTTTTTTTCTTTTCTGTTTGTGTGTTCTCAACAGGTTTCTGCAGCAAACCCAGGTGAGGCTGCTCATTTGGGCACACACTCTTCTGCTTCTCCTTCCTCTTCTGATCTGAGTAATCAGGAAGACAGCTTCAGAGGTTTACCCAAGTCATCATCACTTTCATCACCTCTCTTCTGCTCATTTATTAGCAAAAAGAGAAATGTATTAACATGAAAAGTATTTTAACACAGCAACACTGCTTTGCATCATCTGATAACAAACAATCTCTCTGATCAAATCTTTATGTTTTTGAGGGTCATGGCTGTGTTTATGGATGCTATTCAAAGTTTTTTTTCCATGCCTTTCTCTTTTCTCGGTCTAAGATGCAGTAGTCCTGACACTCTGGTTGTTTCTCTCAGCTCTGGCTGCAGGGTTGCTCTCCAGTGTGTCATCAGGTTCTCTGGAGGTGAAAGCAGAGCCAGCTGATGTGGAAGCGTTTAGACTGCACCAAGCATATGTCGGGAATCTGTCTCACCCACCTCGTTCTAGCAGTCTGTCTCACTCCTCCTCCAATGGTCTGCACTCTGATGAAGAGAGTGACATGAGAGAGCCTGAAACACCCAGCACTGATCCTGCTACCAGAACCAGGTAACCTCCTCCCATAACAGCAGAATATCTTCTCCACAACTTCCTTATAACAGTTTTTTAATGCAGTTTGATAAAGCCCATAATGCACTATTTACAGAAATCTCTCAAGATACTCAGATTGGTCACTAGAGGGCAACAGGGGACCACAATAGAAATACAAAGGAACCTTTTCTACTGCACAATACACTCTTAGAAAAAAAAGGTTTCTCAAGAGTTCTTTGGCTAGTTATGGATTATTAGCTTCCTAAAGGACTCTGCTCCACTCTGCTGTAGGGTTCTGCGTAGAACGTTTAAGGGTTCCCTCAGAGAGACAAACCAAAGAACTCAGGGGTGTTTCGCCAAACATTCGTGCAGACGTTCGTGGGCCGTTAACATAAATTGATATATAAAACTGCCATGATGGTGTAAAACTGTTAAGACATTTTATTGACAATAACAAAATAATTAAAAAGATAATTTGTTTGTTACTTATCTAACACAGATTGTGCTACAAATTACAGCAACCACTTGTTCACAGATATTTTATTAAGCACTAGGCTTAATCACATACTGATCTACACATTACAAAGTGCTGTTCAGAACTAATTGTAAAAAAAATTGTCAGTCACTTATCTAATAGAAATTGCTTTTATTTTATTTTTTTTATGCAATTTTGGAATTTTAGTGTTGGTAAATTGTTCAAAACAAAAAGGGAGAGGAATAGTAGTTAGTGTTTTCTCTCTACAACTGCATAGTGTAATGATCATAATCCTATTGGATGTCACCCAGAAGAGAATGGGTTTCCTTTTGAGTCTGGTTCCTCTCAAGGTTTCTTCCTCATGTCGTCTCAGGGAGCTTTTCCTTGCCACTGTTGCCTCTGGCTTGCTCATTAGGGATCTAGATCTACATCCGGATTTCTGTAAAGCTGCTTTGTGACAATGTCTATTGTTAAAAGTGCTATACAAATAGAATTGAATTCAGTGAAAACGAGGTTTTTATATAGTCCTTGGTGTTTCTCTGAATGACTGTGAGAAGGGTTAACTCTGTCCACTGCCCTGCCCATACTTGCCTTTCCACACATTTTTAAATATTTGTAGTCAGACTGTGTGGTGTTTCATACAATTTTATAATTGTAATCATATCATGAGTGGTGAGTGTTGTTATATCTATAACTGACAAGTAGTAGGACAGAAGAGCAGGAAAGGAGCTAATGTCTTACATCTGAAACAGGACAACAGGAAGTATTCTAACAGACTAACAAAATAATTTGACTATTAATTTGACTGATAATTTGATCTCTTCTGCCAAATATGACAGCAGAATTCTCCTGATTAGCAGTTAGATGGCAGGCAAAATGGATTTGAAATGTGGAATACATAGAAGAGCAACATTCAGATATTTAGTTAAAACATGTTTTAGCGTCCACTGACAACCTTTCTGTGTGTGTGTGTGTGTGTGTGTGTGTGTGTTTTCACAGTAGCATCCACGAGGATGAGGAGCTGTCTCCGGAGCAGAAGGCTGAGCGGGAGCGGGAGAGAAGGTTGGCGAACAATGCCCGCGAGCGTCTGCGTGTAAGGGACATCAACGAGGCGTTCAAAGAGCTGGGCCACATGTGCCAGCTGCACCTGAAGAATGATAAGACCCAGACCAAACTGCTCATCCTGCACCAGGCCGTCACAGTCATCCTTAGCCTAGAGCAACAGGCCAGGGGTAAGGACTGTACAGTGTTGTATGAACGCCTGTCATACTGAATTAAAATCCAAAAAAGTTTTGCTTAAAAAGTGCTCAGTCTAGCCTAAATCTAGAACAATTACTCATAAGATACTCACAAATTTTTAGCAACTAAATAACCTTTCTTTACTGTGAGACTAAGAATAGATTTTTTGCAGGATTTAAAAAAAAAACCTGTGTGACAATTCCATTATGTTGGAATCTCTTTATTCTGATATCTGATGTATAGACTAATGCAGCAAGCTGTGCAATGTGTTCTTCTCAGAGCGAAATCTAAACCCTAAGGTCGCATGTTTGAAGAGGAGAGAGGAGGAGAAGGTATCAGCCATGATGCTGGATCCCCAGTCCATGCATACAGTCATCCACGCAACACCACCTGATCAAGTCACCGGCCCACCCAGCCATCATTGACAGCCTATGTGTATGTTTGTGTGAGTGTGTGTGTGTGTGTGAGTGTGTGTGTGTGTGTGTGTGTGTGGTTTAATTTTATAAACAACAATATTCTGTAATAACCAGATATGTTTTAACAAACTTGCGCTCTCCTCTAGCAGTAAGCTTTATCATTGACCTTACACAGAGATGTATATTGCGTTGCTTTCCCCCCCATATACACTGTTTCACTGTTTATATGTACACAGTTACCTGACAAACCAGTTTTCTCTTTTGCATTTTGCTCCCTGGAGAGCCACTTCCACAAATCCAAGAATATTTTAGCATTATTTTCCAATAGTATTTGTTTAAATTGATATTATTCCTGTCACAGTATCCTGCTGTGCAAATACTGCCAGTTAATGCCATTATCATTACCATGGGCTTCAATGTAGTAGTTGTGTTTGTAAAGCGGGTGTTCCAGGACCTTACTGTAAGCTGTGTCTTAGACAAAGATACAATTCTGTGGAAACAGCTAATCTTCATAAGATGATTAGTTTCACTATTATATCACATGCGACAAATATTATGGAGTATGGAACCAAATACTAATATTTTTTACAAATAATTATTAATTTTTTTTTTTTACATGTAAATGGAACAACTGATGTCTTTGTGTATACTTCTTTCCTAGAGTTTTGAAATAAAGTTTCTGGGAAAAAAATTACTTTTTTTATATTACCAAGAAACATACATTATAGAGAAACATATCGTCGCTGTCCAAAGAAAAACATGTATCTCCACTTTTAGTGTTTTTTATTTTTTATCATATATGGAATGTGGGCAAAAACCTCCATCTACCCCACAGCATCTACCCTAACATCTAAATGACCAATGAAAAGCTGACAAATCACACCGTCAATTTCGGATTTATTGTGTATGATTAATGATATGAAAAAGTGTTTTTTCGTGTTCCTGAAAAATTGGAATTTTGGAGATACATGTTTTTCATTGGACAGCGACGATATATGTTAAGATAAATATATGTTAATGAATATATATTTTGAATGAACAACTTGAGTGTTGTTTGGTAATTTGTGTCCAGCTGGACCTGTATAAACATTGTAGGTGTCAATTCAACACTGAAGATGTTTGCTTAGAAAATGATAGCTATTTAGCATAGTACATTATTTCATAAAAATGAATCTGAAAAGTCAGAATAATTCTTGCGAGGCTGTTCTAAGGCCATGCTTCTAAAAGAGGGGACCGGAACATACAGTCAGTGACTATCAACTATTATTATTATAATTGTTATAGTTATTATTTAGGTTATTATAGTAAAAGGTCCAATTGACTAATCACTTGACTTGAATGGGTTTAAAATGATCTCGGTCACACTAACATGTTTCTTATAGGAGGTTGTTCATTTCCTAATCTAAATCTAAATCTAAAAATGTTGAATATACGTTTTAACACAGTATAACTGGTTTGGGATCTGTGGGTGGAAAGTTCAGGAATAGAAATCTCATGGTTATATAAAAAGGAAATATGATGGCACGCAATTGTCTAATGTGCCTAATAAAGTAAAAATAAAGTTGGATTATTTTCATACAAGTAATCATAAGGGGGCCTGTGGAAGGGGTGCCTGGCTGCAAAACGGTTTGAGAAGCCCTGCTAAAGGAGGCAACACATTAGAGAGGGTGTGTGTGTGTGTGTGTGTGTGTGTGTGTGTGCATGTTTTTATATCTTTGTGGGGACCAAATGTCCCCACAAGGAGAGGAATATCTGACAGTTTTGACCTTGTGGTGACATTTGGCTGGTCCCCACAAGGAAAACTGCTTTTTTTTTTTTTTCTTCTTTTTTTACAAAAACTAAAAGAGCCTAACGATTTCCTTTTGGTAACTGAGGTTAAGGTTAGGGTTCGGTTTAGGTGTTGGCATAGCATTAATTTGCTGCAGTAATCATTATGTCAATGAAAGGTCCTCACAAGAATAGTAAGACAAACGTGTGTGTGTGTGTGTGTGTGTGTGTGTGTGTGTTCTTGTTTTTATATCTTAGTGAGGACCAAATGTCCTCACAAGGATAGGAGCATCTGACATTTTTGCTCTTGTGAGGACATTTGGCTGCTCCTCCCTGGAGAACCTGCAGCTTTTATTAAAAATGAATAATAACTAAAAGAGCCCAAAAGGTTTGCTTTTGGTTACCGAGGTTAAGGTTAGGTTGGTAATCAGAAGCAGGTCGAGTTCAGGGCGGAGTAGCGCCTCCTCTTGCAAACTCATATACATTTGTAGGAGTGTCAGGATTACAGAGGATGGCTGGAGCTCCAGACCTCGCAACATTTCCACCTCGGCCGGTTTCACAGCACGAACCCTCCGCTGTTACCCCTTTTTCAAACCCCTGAGAGAAATGAGCTCTCGGCGTTGAAACTGAAGCGGGTAAGTTAACGTCCGTTTCTCTGTGTTTAGTCCTTAGGGTTCATTAAAACCTACAGTGTTTATATAAGCCCAACTGAAAACCGGACCGTTTGACAGTTAATTAAACACTGTAACCGTTTATTCAGTACTGTAGCTATTAATTCAACACCGGGCTTTCCTTTCTGTCCTCGACCGACTCATATCATTCAGGAGAAGTCATTAGGAAATGATTCTAATATATATTATATTACAAGCTATTTAATACTTTATCATTAATAGGCCACGTCGGTTGACCACAAGATTCTAAGCTCACATGAATGCTCACACAAGTGTCTGAAAACAGTGAGTTATGGTATAAAGTTTTCATTTTGAGGCAGACATCGTAACGTTATGTAGGCAAACTGTAATACTGTAATGCAAAACAACAGCATGGGTGATTTTATAACAAGTTTTTTTGGGAGGTTTTTTCAGCAAAAGGTATATTTGATCTTGTATTTGAGATAGGATTAAGATGGGATACTCCTATGTCATGTCTACTATGCATTACGTCACCCTGTGGTTAGACGTTTTGCTTATGTATGAACAAGATCTGAATGTTGGTTATCACCAGCCTCATACCCTCACACAAATCCAGTTCAGTGCTTCGGAGTAGTCCTGTAGGAGACTGGCTCAATAGCGCACTGTTAACATACAAGAGCATTTGTTGTCTTCAGAGTTGTTTTATTTGGTGCGCTCATCTTGGCGTAAGTGCTGGGAGACCTACCAGTGCTGCGCTATTGTTTCACAGGCTGATGTAAAAGCAACTTAGTCATCAGTTAGTATTGTTCAGTGTCAGCCTGTTTAGAGACATGAATATAAAGCAGGCGACTTGTAACGTACTGAGAGCCGTGTGATTGTGTTTCTGCATCTGTTGGATAGTGGAGGACCTCGCACACAAACTCACAATGGAACTGCATGGAAACAGCGGGCTTCCAGATGGGCACCTGCATCTGGGGGCTAATCAATATGACCAAAGACAGGCAACTCATGGTGAGGGATCGGGGTCTTTTGGAGTGAAGGTACAGGTGCAGGGTATACAGGGCCGTCCTTATGTGGTACTAAATGGACAGGAAAAGTTTCCACAACCTCCTGTCTACCCAGCTGTCTTTATGGATCAGCCACACCAAGAGTATGTTTCAACCATGAATGGTCGAGGTTCCAGTGGCCCTCTAATGGATTACAGATCAATAAGGGACATGCAAATACCGCCTCTAGAGGTTCCAGTGTCCGCTAATATTCCACTCTCTCCTTTGCTAAACTACCAGAGAAACCCTGCGCTTCTCAGACCCTATGATCCCAGGAGCAACAACTTGGACCTACAGCACTCTCCCAACCATATTAAGACTAGGCCTAACTCCAACTTAAACGGATTTAGCCCAAACGCTTCACCTGTTTATGCATCTAATGTAATGGTGAAGAGAGCCAGAATCCCCCTGCCTGGGACAGGAAGAGGGAGCGCTAAAGACAATCTTGATTCTGAAGAACCAGCAGCAGAAAGTGTACCTTGCCGCCCATCGCACATCATCTGTAGGCTGTCCGTACCTTACTCTAGTGATGACCATAGACAGTCCTCACATAGGGTCGGTAGGGTTAGACATAGAACCCAGGTGGATTCCCAGGAGAGAAAACGATCACAAAGTGCTGGCGCATCTATTTCTGGTAACTCTTCCCAGACAATCCCAGTACCTGCGAGAGTGCAAGGGATGGGAGAAGAACTGGCTACACCAGTCTCAGCTATTGCCCGTGTGTCTCGAAATGACAGCCTTCCAAAGCTGAGGACAGGAGAGAACATTTATGAAGCTGATATAAGAACTTTAACTGCATCCCAGTTTAAAGGACAGCAGAACGAAAGGATGAAGTCACCAAGATTAGGAAGAATGGAGCGAACAAATCTGTCCAGATGTTTTCAGCAGAATGGTGGCCACTCAAGCCCAGAAAGGGAGGCCCAGGTAAAGTCTTGTACCAAATGATAATATTTTGGTTATTCATCTTATGACCATGTCTGTGAATCAGTGACTTGTGTAAATTTGTAAGCTTATTACCCACACATTGGTTCAGACACACTATTCTATAGATATAAATTATTCTGTAGATTTACTCCACCCTGGCAATGAGATCATTCTTACTTTCTCACTTGTTACTTCATATTCTTCATTCTTACATTAAAAACGGTCCCTTTGTGCATGTCTATATATTTAAGGCTACCCCTGATATTTTGAAAGGACAGCAAGAGCTTCTAGACCATCCAGATGAAGTCACGGCTAAACTAGTGCTGTTCAACTACCTCAAAGAAGGGTATGAACGTAAACATCAAAAATTACATTAGTCACATTATTCTGTGTTAGGCAGATGATTTTGGGATGGCTTTATGTGGCTATTTTGTGAACATCCCCTTTTACTAAGCTTTAAAGCCTTGTCTGACTCATTTGATGATTAAAGTTAAGGAGATGTGCTCCTTAGATAATGTGATGTTGTTTTAGCTGGCTGAACTGAAAAGTCCCAGGCTTTGCAAAGTAGGAATTTCAAGCTTAAATTTCAAGTCTAAAAATCCTACATTAACATAATGAACTCCTTGAGCTAAAGTGTATTTGACAAGATTATCTTTCTAATAAAAAGATGACCTATATGAATTAATGGTTTACGAATGGGTGGAAGATTTCTGTCCTCAAGTTCCCAAACCAGATGTTCATTTGCAGACACTGAACTAAATTCCCCTCAAGCAGAAACAGGCTAATTCATGGGATGTTCAAACAAGCTAAATATGATGTGCAGTAATAAAATTTTAATGCTTAACCATGTTCTTGCACAATGATCAATAGGAGTGGCGAGGGGGATGAAACTATCAGGCAGAACGTGAATGTTCTGTTTGAGAAAATCCAGATGTTGAGGTCATGTGCTGTACAGAATGTGGAGGAGGTGAGGGCTCTCTCTGTCACCAGCAGATCAAAACTCAGGGTTTGTCAACTCTTAACAAAACAAGTAATAAAACAAGTAATAGAAATATGAGTGGTCATAATCATGTGGTTTCTTTGGTTAGGTTTTCTATTACGAATTTGAAACACTTGTTTTTTGCTTCAGGTGCAAAACAAAAATGGCACAAAAATGTGATCTTAGTGATTTTTTCTTTAGTCAGTGATTGTGATTGAATTGTTTTGAGTTTAGCTGTCTGGCTCAGTGGCTAAGGTGAAAGAGCTCCAGGACCGAAAAGAGGAACTGGAGAGCCAGGCCACTGAGCTAAAGCAACAACTGGAGATGGAAATTAAGGTAATACACATAAGTTCATTGCACATAGAAATGATAAACACATTGAAGCACATGTTTGAATAAGTATTTGGAAATACGCTTAAATATGCAGTTGAGTGCAAAAGTTAGCATCTCCCATTGTTTCTGGGTGAAACAGGGAAAATGTACCTCTATCTCACAAAATACCTACATAAATGATGTTAAAACTCAAATGTGGGTGTATCCTGCAACAAGACAACAATCCAAAACATAAGGCAAAATCAGAAGAATGATTTGAAAATAAAGTTTTGCTATCCGCGCAGTCTCCGAACTTGATTTGGAGAAGTCAGTGTATGACATCTGACAGAATTTTAACAGATATGTCAGGAAGTAATGGGATCCAAAAGCTGTTCAGAGGATACAAAAGATGTTGGAGTAGTTATAAAAAAAACATTTGTGAAATCCTAACACACTAAATGTCTTGTTGGTATAAATTTTATGTCTTTGTTTTTTTTCATTTTGACCTAAGGGTATGCAAACTTTTGCACTGAAATATATATGAAGGTGAGAATGCTATCTTGGTTCAGGTTAAATTGGCCGCCGCCACTGCGTGTCGGTCAGAACACACCAGGAGCCTCCCGATTTCTCTCTTGTACAATATATATAATTTTTCTTTCATAGAAGGCAGAGGGTCTGTCAGAGGCAAGTGAGAAGAGTGCAGAGGAACTGAAAAGGCTGCAGGACAAGTTGAGTAGGAGTGAACAGGAGCAAGTTTCACTCCGTCAGCGACTCACTGACATGGAGAAAGAGCTGCAAGTCTCAATAGACACGTAAGATACCTTTATCCAGACATAACAGCATTTGGCCTACTTTCTAGATCAAGATGTACAACCAAATTTATTTTCGAAGTTTATCAAGGTTGAAAAGCTACTAACTGACAAAACTTGACTGTTAAGTACAATAATCAAAGAAAGATAATTGTTTCATGCATCATCATTCTAGTGAACATCACACAGATGTTGTGCTCATGTGGGCTTGTGTGTGTGCATATGTGTGTGTCTGTGTGGTGCAGAGTCCTGCAGATGAAGAGGGAGCGAGAGCGGAGCCGGGCAGAGGCAAAGAGTTTGCAGCAGCAGCTCTCAGACATTCACGATGAGCTGGACAGCACTAAGAGCACAGAGCACAAGGAGAGAGACACCATCCTACAGGTGAGGGACACTGCTGAGGCAACAAATGCACATATTTCTTTTGTCCATATTTTTGTGCTTTGGAAGTGAAGCATTTTGTTTAATTGCATACACAGTAAACCAGGCTTTACTCTTAAAATCCTTTACTTCTGAAGAGCTTCAGAAGAAAAGGATGGACTGGAGGGGCAGGTCACTCAGATCAAGCTACAGCTGGTGAAGGAAATTAATCCGATGTGGCACATCACAGTAAGAAACAACTCTCTCTCTGTCTCTCTCACTCTCTTTCTCTCTCTATCTAATTCAGGAGCTGGCTAATTTACGCATGGAGTTCCAGGAGCTCCAGCAGGTGCATGAGGAACAGGAGGAGATGCTGTGCTGGAAGGAGAGGGAGCTCATTGCCCTGAAGGGGGCGCTTGAAGAGGAGATTTCAGCCCACGACAAGGAGGTGGAAACACTAAAAGAGAAACACAAGGAGGAGGTGCAGAAGCTACTCGAGGCCACAGAAGAGGTTAAAAAGGCAAGTGGGAATCATCAGGAACACCTAGAGTCTGGTTTAAAGTCAGTTAGTGACTACATCCAGTTGGAATTATATTGTACACTTACATTTGTTTAATGTACCTTTAAGAACAATGGGCCTATTCATTGTGTCTCTGTTCAAGGTCACTCTGGTCCAGAATGTATTACTTTTAGTCATCAACACTCCCTTAAATCCTCATTTTCTGGTCACTACTCGGCAGTAGTGGACATTCTATTGACCCAGGTCATCCCTTTTGATTTAATAGAATAAAAGTGTAATATATGTCACCTTCATTTCAGGTATTAGCATGGTAAACAATACTGATGGAAATTTCTACATCTTTTATTTACCCTGTATTTGTGTTTACATGATAAATAAGAGATGAGAGAAGGCTACAGGGCTTAAAATCACTTTTTATTTAATATTTACAAAGACAATAACTTTTAACACGTATATTTCACCTTCTTAGACTGAAATAACAGAAACATAATCTCTGTAATATAATAGAATTTTAAGAAGAGATAAAGTTTATTAGATTAGTTTATATCTAGTTTATAAAGCACATACATGCTGGAAAACTAATTTTTAGTAGCCTTTTAAAAATAAAACATTGGTGATTGAATGTGTCAGAAAGAGAAAAGATTTTTGGTTTGTAGTCCTCATGTCTGAGCTAGAACACTATCAGTGACTCATGTGTCTCTAACTCAGAGCGTGACAGCTTTGGCTCGGGAGAAGATGGAGGTGGAGGCTGAGCAGAAAAAGAGTCACGCCCAGGTTCAGGAGCTCAACTTGGCTAAAGATCTGCTTGTTGGCCAGGTCCACACTCTGGAGACCCAAATCACCACCCTCAACAACATCATCCAGCAGGCCAAGAGCCAGGAGAAACAGCTCAGAGAACGCCTGGACAAGCTGATGGTGAGGGGGAAGTGTTGGAGAGAAAAACAGGAGGGAGAGACAAAGCCATAGAAAGAGAGGGGGAGAGAATGCTAACTAAAGTAGTGGACAATGTTACTTTGTTGAAAACACTATTACTACATTTGGTGCACAATGTTCTGAAAATGTATTAAAATGGATATAATTTGCACACAAATATTTGCAAATGACAAGCTGTCACGCGCACACCGAATGCGACGAGCGCCACGCGCTTTGTGTTGATGTTGTCAGTTCCCTGTCACGTGTCTTAAATGTTTCCACCTGTTCCTTGTCTGACTCCTCATTAGTAATTGTATAAAAAGCCTTCGTGTTCCCGTCCAGTTTGTCCTTGAATGTTTGATGTCATGCTGTGTTTGTTCCGTTTTTGTTTGTGAGAATAAATGTGTAACTGTTCAATGGCTCGCGCTTGTGTCCACCACCCCCGCTACACCGTGACACAAGCGTCTTTTTTAACGAACATGTAGCCCTTTTATCCTACCCTTTCATCACTGTTCTGAATAATATTGTAGTATTGTCACATTTTACTTCATTGAATACTTGTTTCTTTGAACCTTAATCTCCCAATTTTATTCAACAATTTAACATTAATGTGGTAACTAGGAGGAGAAGCAGAGACTTGAGGAGGAGTTTTCAGAGGTGAGACAACAAGAAGAGGACATGTGCGGTGCTAACAGAGCTCTGACTAGACACCTAGAGGATACACAGGTCAGTGTGACAGATTTCTATAAAGTAGTAAATATAAAGTAAAAAGATATAAAAGTAAAGTGTTATAATACAGATACTACCTTACTTTTTGAATGGTCTATTATTGATATGCAAATAACATTGTGCTTTCACATTTATACCATTATCACAGGAAATGTAAACATGTCAATAGTCCCAATAACACCAGTGGCTCATTGTATTTGTATAATTGGCTGTTGTTAATCCTGTCCACAAAATTACTTTGAAGTTGTAGACTAAGGTGAGCCAAAAGAGGCTGCATGCATGTTACCTTCCTTCACTATTGCTTATTGGTAAACAAAGAAAATTAAAGTACATTTATTCAGTGGCTTTAAATAAATACTTGGGTAAGCCAGAATTGTCCGAGACCAAAACAGATATTTTTACGAACTTTTCCAACAGACTTCAGAAGTGGCGATCATGGAGCTGTCCAAGGAGTCAAATTCATGTACTCACTTTGTTGGGAAAAAAAAAGATTAAATGAATGGAGACCTTACATGTAGATCTTGCTCTGAAATACTTAGTAGAATCTCTAAATATTAAATTATCCTTAAAGGCCTGCACTTTAGATTTCTCAAAATGAGCACTAATATTAAACTGGTGGTTGTGCTGCACAGATAGGTTTCCATTGTGTTGCAGTGCTTTCCCTCTGTACACCCATGTCCAAAACTGTTAGAAGTTTGGTGGAATTAGGACATGTTTGATCAGTCTTACGCTGAGATGCCAAGCTTTATTAAGTGCTCTTACTGTTTGTAGAGTGAGCTGACCCAGCTGAACCAGGAGCACCGCCAGTTAAAAGAGAGACTGAAGGAGGAGGAGAGACAGATGGAAGACCTCAGGAAGAGCAAAAGAGAACTGGAGCATGACAGGAGGAAGCAGGACAGAACTTTTGAGAAATTACAAGAGGAGGTAAGAGGAGGTGGAAGTGTAAAATAGACAGGTACAAATATTTCTGCCCCTTCAAGTAATTACAGTTTGGTAAAGGTTTAGATGCATACAGGCTTTAGTTCTTTTTGAAAGAGACTATTAAGCTGAATTTATCTTTATCTGGTACGATTTGCATTTATGACTCCGTCACATTCTCTCTCTCTCTCTCTCTCTCTCTCTCTCTCTCTCTCTCTCTCTCTCTCTCTCTGTCCTTCTCCCTGTCTCTCTCTGCCTGTAGATAAAGGAAGTGCTGGTGGGTTCGGAGAGAGAGACTCAGAAGCTGCAGGATCAGGTGGATGAAGCCAGAGAGCAAAGTTTGAAGGAGCTCAGTGCGCTCCGCATACAGCTTCACAACACACAAACTGAGCTGGACAAACACTCCCGCACAGCACAGGAATGTCAGAAAGAGGTGTTGGATGGATGGATACACACTTGCACATATAGTGTGTGGTCAGACACACAGAAAGACAACTGACTAGCAGCAAGTGTGGAAATATGATTTATATTACTTATATAGTGTGTGTGTGTGTGTATCTCGTACTGTGTGTGTACAGCTGTGTGGGCAGGAAGCCGAGTTGGCTCGGAGCGAGGCAGAGTTGGAGCAGGCTGAGCTAAAGTGTAAACAGCTGGAGACGAGAGTGAAGGAGCTGCAGGAGTGCAGCAAAAGTATACAGGACGACCGAGACAGACAAGTCAAACTCATGGAGGTACACAACCACACACATGCGCATGCACACACACACAAACACACACGCATATATATGTACTGTATATGTACACACATGCAAGCACATGCGTACCCATCCTAAGTCACACCCATCCACCCAGAAATATATATACATACACACATGCATATACACATTAATACACCTGGTGTCATCTGATGCCAAAATAAAGCACCAACAATGAGACTTATTCTCATTGTTGGCGGCACAAAAAGTCAAACAAAAGGATCGTTCAGTTTATATGATTGATATATAATCAATCAATTACAGTCGAGTGTTATTACTAAAATGTGTGTGTGTATATATATATATATATATGTATATGTATGTATGTGTGTGTGTGTATATATATATGTATATGTATGTAGGTGTGTGTGTGTGTGTATATATATATATGTATGTTTGTGTGTGTGTATACACACATACATACATACACATATGCATACATATATATGTACATACACATGTGTGTGTGTGTGTGTGTGTGTGTGTGTGTGTGTGTGTGTGTGTGTGTGTGTCTTTGTGTGGGGGGGGTGTGTGTGTGTGTGTGTATATATATATGTATATGTATGTATGTGTGTGTGTATATATATATATATGTATGTTTGTGTGCGTGTGTGCGTGTGTGTGTGTGTGCGTGTGTGTGTGGGACAGCGTTTTTCTGTCTGGTTTCCTGGTTCTGAACTCTGC
>JAOUQW010000010.1:12726060-12736771 GCA_028565825.1 Olivaichthys viedmensis | reverse complement strand
AACCTTTAACCACAAGACGAAAAAAAAACTAAAAAAAAACAATTATTGAAAGCAACTAAAAAAAAAAAAAAAAAAAAAAAAAGGTAAAAAAAGGTGAAAACCTTTAGTTTAAAAGAAATGCTTGGATGTTACTTTATCATTTCAATTGACCATTTTATTAATGCATTTCAAGTACTCAAAATTACATCTTTTTTGCACAATACGTTTTGAAATGTTAAGTAAAAATGTTCAAAGTGAACAAAAATTTAGGTACTGTATAAAACACAGTTAACATTAACAGACAGTAGTATTTTTTTTGTTTGTTTGTTTGTTTCTAACTTTTGTGATCTTTCTGCCTATACCACCTACAATATATTTGACTCGATTCAGACAATTTCAGTGCACTTTTTCTATAAAGATTCACCAAGACTACACAAAATAAAAATCAATAAATGTCAGATACAGGCAGGTCATTCCTCCTCTATCCATGTCACACCACATGAGAAACAGACAGAAAAAGAAGAAAAAACTATGCACTTCATTGCATTTAAATATTCCGATTGCTGCCGTGAAGAAAGAGTAAGTTTAATAGCACAAGCCTATTCTGACAAATGTAGTGGAAATTAAAAAGAGAAGGAAAAAAAAAAGAAGTATGTATTCAGAATCAAGAGAAAATGTCACTATATGATCACATTTAAATTCTCAACAACAAAAAAAGAAGGAAAAATAGACAGACAAGTATCAAAATCTCATATTTATCTTCAAATTTAAAAGAAACGCTCCAGGAACTGTACATAGTATACAACAGGAAGTTTACAGCTTTGTCCACAGAGCAGCTTTCGTGATGGCATCCTAGCTGCTCCATGACCCTTTAAGACAGATATCTCGCATCAGTGGCTCTCACAAAATGCAGCCCAGTCACTCCATGTAGCAGAATTTCTGTTTAATGCATTTTTTTTTTTTTTTTTAAGACAGAAAAGCACAATTGGGCCCAGGTCAAGGTCTAAACCTCTGTATACCTGTGAAATCCTTACCAATGGAAGCAAACAACGGCTATCAAAATCAAACTATTCATTTTGGGTGAGACTCTCATTCTGAAAGTGAGAGGTGACCTGAGGTCAAACAGTGCCGTCCCTTCTATCCGCCTCTGAAATGCCCGAGGCCGCAGTCTGCTTGTCCACTTTACAGCATGGCTTCAGAAACATGATGGTGGGCCTTCATGCAGATGGCGGTGGTGGATTGATGGAAATGCATCAGGCATTTCATGGGAGGGCCTTGACAACTCACCTCACTACCATGACAGCATTACATAACCGAATCATTTAGTTTATGTTAATCATTAAGGCTACTGTAAACTCTGGTTTTAAGAGTCAACTCAAGTAGTGCATGGAAAATGCTTGCTTGACTTATTAAAATTGGTCCTTATAGGCTCCCGAGTGGCGCAACAGTAAAGCGTTCGCCCTATCGTCTGGAGATCGATACCACAGTCATCCGTGACAGCGAGTCCAAGAGAGTGTAATTGGCCCTGCTCTCTGGGTGGGAGGGACGGCAATACACTTTCTCTCCTGTCAATCAAAGCGGCACGAGCCAATCGTGGGCGTCTGCGAGCTCATGCATACGGAAGAGGGCAGTTGGCTCTTTCCTCCGAGCGCGTGGGACGGCCCTGCGACGCTACATGAGCAGCAGTTCGTAAAGGCTTCATGTGTCTTGGAGGAAACACGTGCTAGCCCTCACCCTCCCCAGCTGTCGTGCGATAGGAGAGAACTAGCTAGTGTTGTTGGGAATTGGCGATGACTAGATTGGGAGAAAAAGGGGTAAAACTATTAAAAAATATTAATAATAATAAATTGGTCCTTATTTGGTTGCACAACCTGTAGTTAAAAGGACATCACAAATAAACTAGCGCATATTAGGCAAACATTTTCCATGAAGAATTTAAATAAACTTTAAAAAAAAAAAAAAAAAACTTTTACGATGTGAGAAAACCGTGCTATGTATATCAGTGTTAGCTCTAGACTTTGAACAACCACTGAAAACCTTTACATTATCCTCAGAAATGTGAGCCTTATCTTACATCGAAGTAGATTTGAGCAGAAATATTTCCTCGTCTAATCTGTTCTGGCGATAATTTTGTTTGTTGAAATGCTACTTATTAAACTGTAATATCAATAGTGGATTGGCCTTCATCAGACATTTGGATCATGGAAATATGATTTAGGCAAGAGGTAATGCAAGCACAACAAGACAGACCCCTTGTAGCTGCTGGTATTTTATAGACACTGGTTAATTTCCAGAGCCTTGACAAGTGTCTTCATTAGCAAAAGTTAAACTACCTGTAAATACAATAGTTCTTCCCAATGAACGATCTAATTATGGTCCTTAAATGTAAACTGTGAACGAAGAATCAAATCTTAACCATGTCTCCTCCTTCACATAGATGTACATATTTAGCTTAGCTGGAGTAAGGTCTTTCCTAGAGCATCCACAGCATGCGCATTCTAATACACGTGTTCACTTATTCACTTGCTGTGCAGATTTAATCTGGTGCAGTCTTCTGGATTGTGACAGAAGTGAAAAACTGAGGTGAGAAAGAGGCAAGAAAATAGTGGAAATAAGAGGGTAACTCTCCTTCAGACTAGCTTTTGTGCTGGATATGTGTACCACTCTACAAAATAAAACACTGCATAAATGATAAAAAAAAAAAAAAGGTTTTACAGAGTCAAATGAAACTCAAATCAACTCAACTGAGATCGAACCGTCATTTCTTATCCTCCTGCCAATGCTATCCTGCATCCTCACTCATCTGTACAGTCCCTTTATTTGTGTCCAAGTCCTGAGAAATATTGATCAAAACGGCAACTTTTTTTCTTTTTTCTTTTCTGAACAGTAGAAGAAATATTTTTTTTTCTCACATATAATACAAATCTCATTTCTCTATACAGTTGTAATCTGTACAACGGTGCAGTATGCAATTGCTGCATGGAGAAAATAACAGCCTTGATCATAAAACGTCATTAAATAGATTATTTCATCTCAAACTATGTGCATCAATGTTATCTGTTTGAAAGAAAAATCCAACTGAAACGACAGTGGACGCTGACGCTATGCCTGGGCTCTTAAACCTGGGCACGCTTTCAATACACCAACTGTGAGGGAAAGAATAAAGAAGAAAAATAAAAAAAAATAAAAACAGAACAGAACTGAAAAGCCTTAATTTTTATCTGCTGTTCATGTTTTTTTTGTTTTTTTTCTCAAGGGCAAGAAGCAAAGGTTTGAATTTTTATTTTTTTATTTTTATTGTCTTCCTGTGCTGAGATTTGATGAGAGAGAGAGAGACCCAAGGCGTCGACGCAGTTTGAGCTCACTTCTGCTGAATGGAGCAGAGATGTTCCTCACCATGTTCGAGTGGCTCAGTATTTAGACTGGAATGAACGGAAGCATAATGGACTAGCCCAGAATTCCTCTATGGAGAGCTGGACGTGTTATTGTAAACGATTCCTGTTTAGTGTATGACTTTTGACGAAGGCTGCTTTAAAAAGACCTGCTCTTATTGTCACATACTGCACATCTTGTAGTGTGTGGCTGTTAAAATTCGGTCCTGGTGGATGCAGTGAAGGGTTGAGAGTGGAGCGAGGATTTCATGTGCTGGTCCAGTTGGACTCTTTGGAGTAAAGCCTGGTTCTACAGCCAGACGGAACAAGTCCTGATTAAATCAAACTGGAGTTGTCGAACGGCACATGGTTAAGAATTTCAGAATTCTTGACGGCTGGAAATGATTTCGCGGTTTCCAGGCGAGTTGGGATTGGAATTCTCTGCATCTGGCTGTGAAGCAGTGAAAACTTGAGTGACCATTATCCCACTGTAGGCAGGCACTGGCAAGGGTGTGGTAGTGGTGGTACGAGGGACATCGGGGGCTCTCAGCGTCTCATCTGGCCCATCTGGTAGTTCTCGCGTGGCTGGCGGTGGTGGCGTGGGGGCTGAGGCTGGCGCTGGGAGGGACGCTGGTTCTGATGGCCGTGGGCATGAGGGTGCTGGTTCTGGTTGTGGTGGTGATGATGGTGATGCTGCTGCTGCTGCTGCTGCTGTTGTTGTTGTTGTTGCTGCTGCTGCTGCTGGCTGGCCTGTTGGGCTCGTCTCCTCTTTAGAGTGCCTGTTGAATCAGGACGCAGGATTCTTAACTTCATATTAAATTACATTCGGAAAGAAATTAAAAATCGGAAGACTTCTATGGCTGCAGAACAGAGCTTTTTTGGGGGCGCGAACAGAGCTTTAAGGGTAACGCCAACTGCAAATGATCGACATCTGAAATAATTCAAGTGCACACAGATCGTAAGGAGGTGATTAAAAGCTGCTTGATTACCTGGTAGAGGTTTGGGTGGCGGTAGTTTGGGGTTACTACTGGGTGTGTGCACACTGCAAATCTTGATGAATCCAGCCATGAGCATAATCAAAGCAATCCCCATCAGCAGCACAGCCCACCAGTGAGCCTGCGGATATCCAGATATACACATTAACACACTCAAACACACACTCATCAATAAAATCTGAAAACGCCCACTAATGCGGTTCGTATTGATCATTTCAGAGATGAAATGTCAGCGTTTCAAACATAACCGGACAAGAACGAGAGTCGGTTTCACATTGTGTCTGGATTATCGTTATGATTTGAATGTCAATATTTAACTTTGTATAATTCCAGTAAAACACTTGAAGCTGAACGAGCTAAATACAGTCATCATTACTACACTGTGTAAAATGCTAGAAGTTCTGGCTTCTTAAAAGACACTTAATACAACCGGCCAAAGGGGGCTTGGGAATGTGACGTCACTTGAATGAAGTAATTTTTTTTAGGAGTTACGGCGTTAATCGTGTTGAATAAGGCGGGACAGAGAGCAGGTGTCGATCACTGCACCATCAGCTCCAAAGCTTTGCTGCTTTCTATAACGGAGTTTAATATTTATTCTCCTGCTAGTTGTGTGACTGTGGATCAACTCAAAGCCTGAGGAAAATGCAAAAGCTAGCAAGCTAAATATGCATTACACGGCTAACTTACCTTCGTTTAAATAACCGCTCTGTGACAGTTTAATTACGGCACGCAATTAAATCTCTGGCACAACCACAACGCAATGCGGCGTGACGTAGAAGCCCTACGGCATTCAAAATCAAAGTCAGGACACTTGCCACTATCCACTCAGCGATGTTCTCATAGAGCTCAGGGTTGAAGATGGCTTTCTTCAGTCTGGCCAGAGGTCCGTCGGCGTCCACCAGCCTGCACTTCATGAACACATCGCAGTAGCCTTTGAAGTCGTTGCAGGGAGAGCCAGCCTGCAGCGTTGTTACCCTCTTATTGAAGAATCGGGCCAGGCGCTCCGAGCCTGTACTGCTGCATGTGCCGGGGTTCACTGTGGGAGGAAAAGAGGACAGATTCCCAGAATGATGGCACGGCATTATCTTCTCTCGAGCATGGCATACAATGACTACTGCGGAGCGATGTTAGAACAACGTGTGGGCGTGTTGTAATTAATATGGAAGAAATCCATCTCGCAGAAAAAAAAAAAGATACATCACGTTGACAATGCATGGGCAAATGACTGACTCGAAGAAGCTAGCGTGTGAAACAATACATGCACAGATCATCTAAAAATCGAGCAAGCGAATACTGACTTTTCTCCATGCAGCAAACATGGCAGAGTTCTGTCTCATCCTTCCCATCCCCACTAGCACAGGTGCACACCTCCAGCCCATATTTCTCACAGATGGAGCCAGAACAGCCCTGTGACAGAAAAAGAAAGAAAGAAAAAACAAGTTAGAAGCTATTCTTCTTTAAAACAGCGTGTGTAATTTACCTTAGAGTCCACAATCCACATCCCAGTAGCATATCACTATATCATTATATCATTATTCCCTTCACCCCGTTAAGGCAGACTTGGGTTTCTCCATGGCAGGCGGTGAAGTTGGCTTTGGGCTCCGACGTGGGGCACTGGGCTGAGGCTCCATTACACATGCCCTGGTGGGCGCACTCCGACTCCTCCCGACACTTATCATTCCGGCTCTTGTACATGCAATCTGAAGTGCAACACGGGCCTTGGCTGGGACTGCGCACACAAGGAGAGGTTCAGGGCAGAGTGCATGACGCACACACTGAATTTCAAGGTTTCACTTATAAGCAATATGTTATAGGCTGACATTAAATTATTTACAGTCCTAACGTTAAAAGAAGGGAATATACAGGCACTAGTCCCTTTGCAGCTAACAAAAGGCATGCACATGCACAGGAAGTATGAGAACGTCGAGTGTACCTGCAGACTTTGTTAGGTTTGAGTTTGCACTTCTTGTTGTCTGGCTGGTTAGCATCATAGCAGCACTGATCTTTGCACTGGTCGCTGTATCCACAGTCACACTCCTCTCCTGGCTCTACCAGGCCGTTACCACAGATTGGTTGCCCAGACTCTGTTGTAATGCACATGAACACATACGCACGTTAGAAGAACACACACGACCTGTTCAGTCACAAAGACGGCTCTTTGTAGAGCCCAGTGCTTAAATGAATGTTCTGCACTTGAGAAAGTTCCTGGAGAAGGTTTGCCAATGTGACACAAATCTCAATGGCATTAAGTAGCTTGTAGAAAAGCTTTGATCCTTCAGTGTTGTTAGTTAACAGAAAATCTGCAAATGCCCAACGAATTCCGCATCACTGAAGAGGGACGAGATCTTTTTAAAACTAGACGCCGCCATACTGCCAATGATGATCGCTTTGCTAAACCTGGGCTGTGATCAAAACGGCATCCTACACCTTGCACTACCAAAATATGGGTGAGGAATAATCTGGAATCGATACTATTATAAGGACCGAATCTGTAATTAATAACCAAGTTAAGGACTTACCCACAAAGCAGTTTCCCCTTTTCTTCTCCAGCACTTGGCTGATGTTGCGAACACTGCACACCGAGAACTTGTTGTTGTTGAGCTTGTCTCCTGACGTGGCTCGAGCATACATGATGTAGTTGCCTTTCTCCTTCTTATCCTGGCTCTTTGACTCGCCTGGAGTGCATTCGGAGCCCGAGTCATGCTAATAAGAAGAAGGGAACAAATAGCAAATCAATTATGGTCGAATTCTTTTGTGGGTTTTTTTTCGAAAGAGGAAAAACTGCTGAGAATTTGACCAGAACAGACGTTTCCAATTTTTAAGATTAAACACAACTACGTATCTGAATATATAACGTTTTACAAAATCATTTCAAATCATAAGAATTAGAAGCATCGGTTAAAAGAATGCCGTTTCCTGCAAGCCATCACGTTCAAATAACAGCAACAACTCGTTCAGTGTTGCCAAATCAGGCCGGATCCCACGCCACCAGGCTATTTTAAAAAAAATCACACTGAGCCAGAATAAAATGGCCTTGTGCTGGTAGTTGTAATTTGTCAGTTACATTTCCAGACTGGTTTAAAAGCTGGAAACAATGCATCCAATTTGGAACGCTGAACTTGAAGGCAAGCCATGCGCTGATCCGCTTCGCTTGCTCGATTGACATAGCGCATGTGCGCCATTTTCACACGTGTACGTTCTCCTAAACTACAGTACCGTGATTGCGTATACGTTTTTTGGCAGTGGACAATGGCGCACTGTATTCGCGTGCTTATTTTGCCGTTCTGGATTAGCGTTTATGTTACCTTCTTATTAAAAACAACTGTTTATGACTGATATTTTTTTCTTCTTTGTAATAAATGAACACATTTTGAGAGCATGTATGCGTTTGTAGGTTGGGTGGACGGGCAGAGTGATAAATAAGCAGGGAAGGTGACAAAAGACTGCTTCATAAATGAAGAAATGGAGAATGAATGATGCTCAAGACACCACGTTTAGCTCTGCAACCCAGAAAACATACAGCACTGGCAGCAAAAAGCATTACTCGGCACAAGAAAAACTCTGAGTCTTGAAAATAAAGGCTGTTGTTTTAACGTGTAAAAACTCATTAAAGGAGATGTAGAAGTAAATTACACAGGGGCATCATCTTAAACGGGAAAACGACATCATTAAACATGAAAAACCCACTTTGCACTCATTTGTTTGGATAGCTAAGCGCTTACCAAAGTGTAGCCCAAACTTACTGGGGAGCCAAAGTTGTGTCCCACTTCATGGGCGAAGGTGATGTGGGAGACTTTTGGAGGCACATGAGAGGCGTAGTTCTGCACTGTTATAATCCCAGTGTTCAGTGACTTCCTCTTCCCATCAGAATACAGCTTACTCTTCTCACAGATACCGCCAGAGCTCCCTGAGAGAACCACCGTCAGAATACTTGCAATGCAACTGGCAACATTTAATTTATTTTATTAAATAAACACAAACGCACACATTCCAAACGTTTGAGATCACCCGTCAACACGTTTTTTAATTTATTGATATAAATCAGAGACCAAATGGTATTTTTAGATGTTATTTTATTTTTTATCGTTTTATGTATTTTGGAAAAACAGTAAGTTATTAAATGATAAAATATACTGATATTAATAAGATCACTGGCATTTTGGATATTTATTTTATTATAACATTAATACCTGAAGCCATACAGCTTTCTCAGCCATTTTTCGATTGATTTACATCGCTACGTCTAACATTTCTTTTTTTTTCTTCTTTTTTAAGCGTCCTACTTTTGAAACCTAGTAGTTGTATAGTGCCAGTATCATAAATCCAAACTTCTGAATGATATTTTTTAGATAGAATTACACAGTTTTGCTTGTGTGTACCTGAAGGTGCTCCGACCCAGGCCAGTCCCAGCACACCATCGTCGAAATCTCGATCGGTGAAGACATAGGCTAGGCAATAATCGTCGTGGTTCTGCTCCGAGTTCAGCTCCAGAAACTTCTCCACACCAATGTTGGCAAAACGGAAAGGGTTGGATCTGTCCCGCTCATCAATAGTCATGTTGATCTGGGAATAATAAACATACCGGTAACACTGCGCATGTGGACAATAGGGGAAATGTATTATTTTTGTTCATTAAATTTCAAACAACCTGGTTATAAAAACTGCTTCAAAAAATATGTAGTGGATGCTACGTAAAGCTTTGATTGTGCTCACTTATTTAGGCAAAAACAGAAACAAAAACTCCACTGAACTCACCCTAATCCTCTTCACCATGAAGCTAATGTTGCGGATACCGAGGAAATCTGTACCCTGGTAGATTGCATCAATCGCCTTAACGTGGCTGGAGATCTGAGAAAACAATAGCATAATTTCCGCACTACATTACAAATATTTAAATTTACATTTGTTTGAGTGTGTGTCTATTCATTTTACACACACACACACACAGCTGAGCGTGTTTCTGCCTCAATATTCTAAGAAGTGCTTCCAGAAGTCTTCAGGCATTTCATGCATGAAGGCCATGGGGAAATCTGCAGAGAACACAAACTAGGGAAGTTTATTCCACCATCACGGAACCACAAGTTTTTGGACTTAATACCACGATGTAGTGTCACGACACCGTTCACTCACAGGCCAACGCGATCAGAATGGAAGGTAGGCCCTGTCAAGTGACTCCATATACATGAGAGAACTTTCCCTGACGACACTGTGGGCATTAAGCATGAAGGATTTGAACAGTGGGAGCAGATGCAGGTAGCGAGTGAAGTGAGATGAAGAGGGGCATAACATGTGCAAGTTATGATTGGTTGAGGACCGGACGTGCGCCATCATATTTTGGATCATCTGCAATAGGTTATACAGTGCAAGCTGGTAGGCCGGGCAAAAGTCAGATGCAGTAATGAAGCCACAAGATGACGAGTGCCTGGACGAGAAGTTGATTTGCATATAGTGATGAGTATGGTCTGATCTTCCTAATGCACACAGAGCAAAGTGTGCGATGTTGGAAGACTGATGCGATGTAGTCTGTAAAGGCAAGCTCATCCTCGAAAGTTACCAAGAGACCCTGATGGTAGTCGCGCCGACAAGCCGAGATTGACGCCGTTGTGTTGTATCGACGTACTTGCTGGGATGACGAGAAGCTCCACCTTTGAAAGGGTTGAGCTGGAGAAATGGCGATTCTTTATCCAGGGTGAGATGTCTGTGACGCACGTAGAGATATGGGCAGACACCAAAGTGTCCTCCGGATTAAAGGACAAGTAGGACTGCATGGTACAAGAAGTCGTGCGATTGGATGACGGAGGAGAGAAACAAGAACAGATCCTGAGGTAGACCAGCTATTACCTGATGCAACTTGGACTCCTTGTCCCTTCATGACCCGCTCTAGGACCGTCTTGTGAGGTAGGACTCGCACCTATTTATCAAAAAGTACCAACTACCAGACTAACAAGTAATATTCATGCCTTAGAAATAAAACCTTTACGCGTAATTATAAGAATCTTGAACTTCCGACAGTTATTACCTGAGCAATGACAGCCTCTCTCGTTTTGTAGTATTTGTAGAATAGGTGGTCAGTCTGGATGAAGAGCTGGCAGGTATTTTTTTCCACCTGAGTCATCCTCTTTTTCCGTTGTAACATAGGGTCATCAGATGACGACTTCTTCTCTGATCGCTCTTTTGCTTCCTGCAAAATTTTTTAAATAAATTAAAAAAACAAAAGCTTCATACACTGACTCGTATCATTTTAAATATTTAACCAAACAAGCCATTATCAAAGCTCTTCAGCATTAGGAGACAACACACACACACACACACACACACACACACACACACACACACACACACACACACACACACACACACACACAC
>JAOUQW010000010.1:12702844-12717313 GCA_028565825.1 Olivaichthys viedmensis | reverse complement strand
ATGCGAAGAATCAATTTCACTGTACTGTACTTGTATATGTGACAATAAAGGAGCTTTCTATTCTATTCTATTCTATTTGGACACCAACCTGGTGTTATTTTAAGACGTAGTCCTACAGTGGGGTTAAAAAAAAAGAAAATCTGAGACCACTCGTGAAAAGGCTTCTAGTTTCCATTCTTTTCTAATTAAATACTTTTTTTTTCTTCTTTTTTTTCCCGTCATTACAAATTATATTATCGGCAGAACAGTTTGAGTGAGAAGTGGAATCTCTGAAATATTTACTTGAGTTTCAGAATTTCTTAGTATTTGGTATGTCCCCTCTCTTTTTTGCTTTAATGACAGCGTGCACTCGAGCTGGTATGGACTCCACATGTTTGAGTAAAGCCTGATGATTCATGTTCTCCCTGCACGATTTGAGGATGTTCCAAAGAGCAAAGCGTTTTAGAGTGCCACGCACTGCCCACTTAGAAACTTTCCCGTCTAGCCATGATTTGACACTGAGAAAGCGTTTTTTTGCTTAGAATAACTGTTTGACTTCTGACACTTTCACTTGGTTCTGATGCCGTATTTCCCGCTGTCACAACACTACTTAGTATGAAAACCTGAGGCACGGCCTTTTTATAATAAAACGAATAAATGAAAGAAAGAAAAAAATCCCAGATTTTCAGTGTGGTGCCAGACTTTTGGGCCCCACTGTATATGTCATTGAGAACTTGATGTATGAACGGTCATTAAACGCTGGTAGTTTCTCATTTCGGTTCTCTCTGTAGACTCGATGATCATGTATCAATTGTGAAGGCGAACATGCTGCGTAATTATGGCATCCGTTTTTCAGAGTGAAGAATTGACTGTAAAGTTTAGGGGTTAAAATTTTTCTTTTCTTTTCTTCGCAGGCATCTCTGCAAATATAAGGATGTGTGTCACGAAGGTTAACCTCACCGAACTGAAGGCATGACCTTTAGATGGGTTCCAGATTCATATTTCCTGTCTCTGAATAGGGCCGTACACTTGTGGCACACACAAGGCCGGAGGTTTGCGACTCTCTCGTTCTCTCCGCTGTCTAATCCACCTGGTCGACTTCCTATCATAAGGCCGTTGAGAGACAGCCATCGTAACTGGAAGCACATCCTCAGCCAGAAGAGCAGCATTCGGAGGCTATGTCCCTGCCGAGTTAGTTCCTTCAAGCACAAAATTTTGCTGTGCACCAGCGTTTCCAGTTTCAGTACCTCAGCCTGCCTTGGTTCCACCGACCTGAGCCAGCGCATGTCCCGACTGAAGAACACGTTGGAGTCTGTTTCAAAAGCTGTGAGTGGGACACAAGCAGAGCTTTTCTCCAGGATAGCACGACTCAAACCCGGCGCCAGCCAGGACAGGGGAGCGGTTGCAGAGACCACACCGCTTCAAGATCAGAGGAATGAATCAGCTTTGGCAGCTGCACCTACACCAACGCTTGTATCTCAACCGCCATCGTCGTCAGACACAAACACAAGCCTTCCTGAAACGTCCTCTGCCCCATCTCAATATGGCCAGGAACAAAAGGAAGTAAAAAACAAGAAGTCTACAAGTGGACCAGCCATAACCACGGCATCTCGGGCTAAACCAGTAGAACCTGCACCTCCACTCGGCAGCTCCACCTCCTCCAGGCAGACTACTGCACTTTTCCACCCAGGTTCTTTCAATGTCAACCTAGATGAGACCTACAATTACCTGGCACACCACGTCAATTCTTATTTTGCTAGCTTCACTATGGATCAGGAGAAAAAGAAAGCTTGTGTTGACAAGTCGTCCCATTCCACGCCTGACCAGTGCCACCAGAACAGCGATGACACACCCACTCATGTGCATGGAAAGGGCCAGGCAGTATCTGCTCCTCCCTCAGACCCAGGCTCTTCTTCATCTCCCAAAAAAGGCCTCGGACATTACCTGACATACAAGCCTACGGTCCAGGCCTTTGTAGGGAACTACATTGCCCCCCTCGTTCCCAGGTTTAGGATAGAACCAAAACGTGCACTAGCAGAGACGGATAAACCCCTTCCTCCCAAGGACTCGGCTTTAAAACCGAAGGAGACCACTGAGAGTAAAGAACAGAAAGTCGCAGAGGAAAAGGCCAGGAGACTACTGCTTCAAAGAGAGAAGGTGCTCAATGACATACTAGTAAATGATAGCACTGTATTTATCCAGATGCTTTCTTTCTGGTCTTAATTATTCCTACAGTATACCATATGCAGGGTTGTTCTGGCATTGATAACCTTCTGGTTCATGATTGTAAGCCAGTTTTCAACATCTGTCGCAGGAATACATACACCTACTGTACATTGTAGTCTATTATGAGAAGTGAAATGTGTGTTTAGCTCTGATGCTTAATATCAAAGAAAGTCAGAGCTTTATTATTTTCCTTAGTGATTTCGGATCCTTTTTATTAAAAACATTTTTTTTTTAGCTCTCCATGCTGAACAGCATTATTCTTCTCCTTGTGTTGCTTCTTAGGAGTGTTTATCGAAGAACAGTCATTCCCGTATTGAATTTGAAACACACGAAAGTCATGTGTCAATGCTGTAAGGCAAAACGATTAAGGAACAACTTGTGCGCTCTCAAATACATTAAATCCGTTAGCCTTGTGTGCGCTATAAAAATCAATGTACTCTGAAATATTTGTATTTTGTAAGAGTAGTGCAAAGCTATGTGCTTTAGTGCAAAAACAGCCAGCTCTTAAAGAGATTGTTATATAATGATTTTTTTTGTTTCCATGCAAAGAGCATTACAAAGAAGGTTTGTTTTTGTGGTTTTTTTTGCTGTAACAAGTAAAGCCAATAAGCCTCAAAAAAACATCCTGTACACCATTTTGTAATTGATGCCAGATATAAAAAAGGTTTTCTATATTACTGTATATTGTGTGATGGTTAAACGAAGAAGAGGATTTTAAGGTAGAAACCAAATCTGAATCATTCTTTAATTCAGTGATGGAAAAACTGTAACTTGGGTGATTTTTGGATTGTAACTGATCCTTTTCTCAGATCATTGCGCGGGTGAGCGTGGATAATCGGACGCGAGCGCTGGTCCAAGCCCTGCGCAGAGCGTCAGACGTCAGGCTTTATATAAGCAGGGTGGCGGAGCTGAGCTACCATCTGCTGGAGTTCCCCGAGACCAGGCTAGTGGCCGTCAAGGTAAAGGCACTTTGTTCATCATTTGAAAAGGATAAAGTTTGCCCCGTTCAATTTACAGCAAATGCAATGCTATTCTGCAGTTTTTAAAAACAAAAACAAAACAAAAAACCCCAGCAATAGTGTCAGAGTACAGTGTGCTGAGGAAATATGAAATAACGGTATCCTGTTACTTCCAAATGGCGTTCCGATAAGCTACTGAAGGCTTTGGAGGGGTCCTCTTAACATTTGTATTATCAGCATTGAACATTAGCTAACGATCGGCGAATCAACTTGACCTGATGCTTGTATTCTTGTATTCATAATGATCTTGTATTCATTAGAAGTCCATATACACAAACAGCCCAGTGAAAGTGTGAGTATACGGCGTACAGTACAAGGCCTTTACTTGCACCACTGGCCTACTAGAGATTTACCTCATGTAAGCTAAAAGGAAGCATAGCCTGGGTTACTCTTGCTAGCTAGCTAACATGCTCTGCATTTCAAAATGCTTGGCTAGAATTCGAAAAAGCAGTAGTGGCTTTCGGACTGAGCAAACTTGACGTTCAGATTTCTTTTCAAACATGAAATCTTAAATTATTAGGAGCTCACCAAGGTCCCGCAACAATACTTGCTAGCTAACGTTCGAGATTATACCCAAGCAAAGCTAGCAAGCTAACATTAGAAAATGTCCCAAAACAAAGCTAGCTAGCTAATGCTGTAAAAAGAAAAAGATGTTAGGATGTGATCCATCCATATAACTAGTTAGCTATCCATGATTTAAAAAAAATAAAATAAATGCCTGAAGTGTCATTGCTTGTTACAATACTTTGCACATCTTTTTATTCAATGTTTACCGGACTTTTTGCACTCTTCATATACATCGGCACAGTTGCGCCATCACTTTTTAATTCCTCATGTACTACTTGCTGTACATGGGTGCGGTGCATGCGTATATTTGCACAGTTCCGTCTATCCGTATTTATCTGTATACATCTGCACAGCTATTTCTTTTATATTCTTGTATCTTAATTATTTTTATTCTCATATTTTTTTACTTTGGCACTATTTGTATGCTGCTGTAACACTTGGAGTTCCACCCTGGGATCAATAAAGTGTTATCTTATCTTATGATTAACTAGGATTAACTTAAAAGAGAAGAGGCCAGTCATTTACTCAGTAAGAGGACCACTGAGCCGGCAGAGGTTATTTATTTATTTGCTTTTCTGTGGATTTATTTATGACAGATTTAAGGTGGGGCGCTTATACCATGATGTATCAAAAACTGATACAGGGCTGTATGGTTTTCATTACATTAAAAAAAAAATTCATACCGTCCAAGCCCTAGTGCTGTATTATTGCCCGAAATACTATAGGTTTTTTTTTTTGTTTTGTTTTTTGTTTTTGGGTAAGTCTTTACTGTATAAACATGCTTCCAGCCGGCACTTTGTTTTGCCTAAAGTGAAAGCAGAGCTGCTTAATGCTGATGTTCTATTTGTCTACTATGGTTGGTATTCAGATACGTTTCAAATGTCAGTTAAGCTGTGGCTACGGTTATGTTGTACTGTTTGAGTTGCTAATGTTCTGTTGCAAAAAATGTATAAGTAGTAGTATGCCTCCGGAGCTTATGTCTGGTGTCTTCATCATAAAATGATTGTGTCTTGATTGTCTGGAAATTTGTATTAAACATGCATGCATAGCCTAGAACAAGTGAGTTTTTTTATATTTATTTATTATTATTTTTATTTTATTAAAATGGTGTATGGGTTTTGTTCTCATCAGGAGAAGGTGATTCCATGTTTGCTGCGCCTTCGGCAGGCCAATGATCCTTCTCTAAAGGCAGTGGTCAGAGAGGCCCTTACTTTGGTGGGCTACATTGACCCGGTGAAGAGCAGGGGGATACGCATACTGTCCATCGATGGCGGTGGCACAAGGTATGAAACCTAACCTCCACAGCTCCGAACGCGCCGAACTCCATGCTAGCAAACAATAGAGCATCGATGTGCCTCGCACTGCATTTTCACTGTTCTCTTTGTGCGTCTTTACTTTCAGGGGATTGGTGGCCCTTCAGACTTTACAAAAGCTGGAAGAGCTGTCTGGAAAATCAATTTACCAGCTTTTTGATTACATTTGTGGGGTGAGCACAGGTAAGATAACATCATCTGCTGCTGTGTGTGAAATCCTAGCAGTGTATAATAATGCTGTAGCAAAGACGTCTTCGTGATTGATTCGAAACGCTGCATGGTTGTGCCTTTGTTGAATATCTGCGTCTCAAAGCTGAGTATCATGCAACTCCGGCTGTATATCAAACGTACACTACGGGTGTGAATTTGTGCCTGTTGTCAGCCTATGTGTATCTAAATGTTGTGCAATAGTGAAAAGGGGTTCATCATAAAAAAGAAAAATGGTGAACCACACGCAGTATTTTCAACAACACTTATTTTTGCCTGTGATTTGTGGGGGTTTTTTGTTTGTTTTTTGGGCGGATGGTTAAGGTCTCTGTTGCAGTTCACCCTATGAACACCTGGGGGAGCTTTTAGCATTTCTCAGATTATCTAATATTCTGTGTCTAGCTCACTGAAGTGAAATGGTGAAATCCACACAAGCAGGATAGTACCTGCATCCATTTTAAACCCCTGCTCATCCTTTTCCAAAATCACGCATGCTGCCAAAGCCTGTATAATCTCCTGACAGAGTGCAGGATAAAGACATATTAGGGATTGTCTGTGCACATTAAACCAAACTGGCAGCGCACCAGTGCCATGTGATGTGTGTTTGTAGGTGCCTTGAAAGCGACATAGCCTTAACGCTGCACCAAGTCTGCTTATTATGTATGCCACTCTGCCATGGGTCCTGGCATAGAGCCTCAAACTGGCCGTTGGTCACAAGAGGAGTTTACTTGGATCAAAAAATAACCTGGTGTGTTTAAATTACCCAAACCTGCTGGATATAAGCACTAAGCTTCATTTTATAAATTTGTGTCGATTTCTAGGATGGACACATTTTTCCAATGTTGCCATTCATAAAGGTTTTAATAGCCATTTCAATGCTAGTTACTCTCTAGACAGTTGAGGAATCATGCAGTTTTCATATATACATGGATTCATTTGGCAAATCTTTTCTAATGCTTATATTTTCTGTATATTGCATGTACATTAAAGCTTGTGTGTGTTTCTCCTAAGGTGCCATATTAGGCTTCATGCTGGGTGTGTATCATATTCCCCTGAGTGAGTGTGAGGAGCTGTACAGGAAGCTGGGCTCTGATGTCTTTAAGCAGAATGTCATCGTGGGTACTGTGAAGATGGGCTGGAGTCACGCCTTCTATGACTGCGAGGTCTGGGAGAAAGTTCTAAAGTGAGTAGTGCTTTTTATTATTATTTTTTCTTCTGTAAAACACTGGTTTCAAAATTCTCGCATTCCCCACAGTTAATATTTGGTGAAGCCTTTCCTGGAGAAAATAACAGCACTGAGCCTCTTCCTGTAATGTCAAGCAATGTTGGAGACACTTGTAGAGGATCTTGAGCACTCCTCCATGCAGAACATTTCAAGCTCCTTTTATATTCTTAGGTTTGCACATGTGGACCGTCCTCTCCAATTCAGACCACAGGTGGTTTTCAACAGGGTTCAAATACAGAGATCGAAATGGCATTGATTTTGTTCCGGCAGCTGTTTCCGTGTTGATTTGGATGCATGTTTGGGATCGTTGTGGGTGTTGAAACAACCATCTACGGTCACATATTAAGCTCCTGGCAGAGACAAGCAAGTTTTGAGCAGAAATATCCTGGTAATTGGCAAAATTCATGACGCGATCAGTTTTCACAAGAGTTCCTGGACCACCAGCTGCAAAACAGCTCCAAAGCATCAATGATCCACCACCATATTTTACTGTGTGTATGGGTTTTTTTCTTTGTGTGCACTTTTTTTGGCCAAAAAGTTACATTTTGGTCTCATCCGACCACAACACATGATTCTATTTGCAGTTCCAATGAGGCTTGGTGAAGTTCAGGAGCTGCATTTTGTGGATTACTCTCAGGAATGGTTTCTTTCGCTGAGGGCTGTATTTTTTCATAAATGTACTCTACTGTTTGATTTGATAAGCATTCTTATTTTCCTACAGGGAAAGAATGGGCTCAGACCTTTTGGTTGAAACTTCAAGAAACCCTGATTGTACCAAGGTTGGTGTATGAAAACAGAATATTTTGGTTCAAATGATTCAAGTTTGTCCTGAATATAACATGATGTGATGTAGCTGTGTTGGTCACGAAGCAGTTTTCATACCGTCTCCACCAGGTGGCAGCAGTGAGTACGGTGGTAAATAAGGGCACGCCATTAAAGGCGTACGTCTTCAGGAACTACAACTTGCCGGTAGGCGTGCGCTCCCACTATAGAGGCAGCTGCCAGCACAAGCTCTGGGAGGCCATCCGAGCTTCCTCAGCTGCTCCTGGCTACTTCCAGGAGTTCGCACTGGGTACTGACTTGCACCAGGTAGGATCATGCATCTCAAAAGGTTTTCCTTACCGGCTCAGTGGTGCAATACTAAACAAAAACAAGAGCAGAAATAAGGGGAGTCTTTTTCACGATCTTAAACGTTTCCCATAATTAATCTTGTAGTGGTTTTTTTTTGTTTGTTTTTTTAAATTTTTTTTATTCATAGTTTTTGTTCAATACATTTAGAGATTAACAACATTAACCCTTCATTCATACTGCAGTGTCGGCCAAATAGCGTTGCAGTAACGCTGCTACTAGGCGTTCTTGGCTCGAGTTTACTGCTGGTTGCTGTGGTTTCACTGGTAGCGCCTAGCTAGTGCAATAGCCGTCTTCACACGCGTGTGTCTTTTGTAACCGATAGGAACCAAAAAAAGACAAATGTTTCAGTTTCACAGTAGGGGGGGAAGAAGCAGCCCGAGTCCCATCGTCGTCACATCTCTTCATATGATCCTCATATGCATGAAGTTAATCTCACTTTGCTCTGCTTTCTGTTCCTGTACATTTGCCAACCCTCATTGAAAATAAAAATGCGGTAGTGTCGGCTTGGTTAATTTATTTTTTCAGGATTATGAGGGGAAATTTAAGCGAGGGTTCATTGCTAATTTGCAACTTTACGACGTGAAATGAATCTGTACCTCAATCTGAGTCCACCATACGTAACTATACCATCATGAAATCACTACCAGTGCTCACTCTGAATTGGTCCATGATAAACATAAATTGTTTACTGCTTCTCTTTACTAATGGGAGCAATTTGGTGCTGCTCATTACGACAGTGTCGGCATCTGCAGGGAATGTCTGAGACATGATTGCGGAAGGGAGATGGAGAGGAAGAGACTCTTAGACATCCGTCATGGATTAACCAAAAACAGCAGACCACTTAAGCACAATCACTAGCACTACCTCTAGTCCATTTAAGAGTTAGAAGACTGAGAGAGAACACTGACTGGAAGAAAAAGCTCTCATGTCGATGGTCGTTTTAAGACTTTTACGCTGTCTATGACAAACAGCATATTGGAGCACTGATCGGCCAATCAGATGACATGTGACCCGAGACACAACCTGTGCTTTTATGTTGGAGTAACAGAGTCTCTGCTGTGTTGTAAGGGCACTGTTACTCCCACATACAAAGTCTTAAAAATAAAATAAAAAGTACATAAATAAAATTATGACTGCACTGTTGGGTAAAAAAGGTTCAGCTATTTTTTTTTATTTCTCTGCTGTATCTTGCTCTTGGATTAAAACATCACGGAGCAGGTGCCGTAGCAGAGCTCTGTGCTTAATTGAAACACGTGGGACTGATGGGGTGGAATGAAAGAGAATTGCTGATGGATCCCTGTAGAGTGGGGATTTCCCTCCTGTATGATGCAGATATACCCATTATACACACATACACACTCTGACTTTGAGAAAGTGGAACACATTTTTTTTTTCCCCCACATGAACCTGCCATTTATTGAATACATTTTCATTTGAGTTTGAACCACATAACAAACCAAGGCTCATTAAAGATGCAGCTAATGCAAGAATAGGTTTTTAGTCAAGGCTTCCACTACAGACATTCCTAAATATTCCTGCTAATTTATTCATTGGTAGACTAATAAATAAATGCGTATCAATTTGAATTTCAGTCCAAGCTCATTATTTTTTTTGGTTACATATTAGATTCATTGCCTATTTTTGGGATTCTTCAAAAAGCCATTCGCAGTACAGGCACAGATACTTGCACACATTAGTGTTTTTTATGTAATTGTTAGTTGTTGTCTTTTTGTGGCATTGCTATTGATTTGCCATTCTTGATAGTTCTACACCAGACCAATTCTTTTGAATGGTGCCTCCCCATAATTCCCATAATACGTGCGTACACACCCAGTGCTCCACTTTTGCTCATGGTATTGCTGGTGCCAGGGTTCTCTCGAGCTCTTTCAACGAGCTCAGGCTGGCATGTCAGATGGTATTGAGTGCTCTATTCTCCCACTGACAGCCTTCTTCTTAAACCCAGAGCTTAGCTCAGAGGTGCAGAACATGCAGTTCTGGTGGACCCTGCTGTTCTCTGTGTACCGCTTTTGAAAAGCATCAGACTGGTTTTCAGCATAGCAAAGGCTCTGAGGTAAGGGTGTGTTTCAGATGGTGTCATCCTCCCATTTTTCCATTGACGCTTCATAGTCTGCTTTCTTCCAGTCACGGCACAATGGGCCTCTTGTCTCGCAGTTACTTCATAAACCCCACACAGTACATGTAAACTGAACGATATTCATATGATATTTGTCTGGCAGTTCAAATGTAATCGACCGCACAAGTTCACATGGCGCTTACTTGCTTCTCGACTGTCCCACAAATCAGAATGAAGAAATCATCACCCTTCAAGCAAATTGACATTGGCAAATTGTCATCTTCCCCCAACAATTCTGTATCATTTACATATGCAAGCTTTATACCATGGCAGACCCAGAGGGAGGAAGTTGGTTCTGAATGCCCAAGCAGGGCATCTTTTCAGCCGTTGCCATGGACTCTGCCACGGCGGCATCCAGGCATGAGGCCTGTTGGGCTGTTTGTGAGCACCCCTCGCACAGCTGAAAGACACTCGAAGACGAATTTAGAAAGTGCCCAGGAGAAAAGACACAAACTGGGAGTGCAAAACTGAGCCCATCCCCTCAGCTCTCAAAGCCTCTAGTGTCACATTGTTTCCTGAACGATGCAGACAGACATGTGAAATAACAGGATGATGTCTGATGGCCATGTGAGGCAGATTGCTAGTGGGGCAAGAGGAATGGAAAGCTCCGTCTCTGTTCAACCATTTTGAGTTCTTCATGTGCGTCATGTGCTTTAGCTGTTGGTTTGATGAAGTGAATGCAGTCTGAGATTGCCATACTGGCACCATGTTTTTCTCTAGATACTCATTGAACACTAAATGCTGGAAGTCGTGGCTGCCAGGTGAATGTTTACGGTGCTAAAACGCACCCACAGTGCAGCTTGATTGCTCTGATAGGACGCCCGTAGAGATTAGACACGTTTGTTGATTATGTTGACTGCCTAAG
Source organism: Olivaichthys viedmensis (assembly GCA_028565825.1). Classification (NCBI taxonomy): domain Eukaryota; kingdom Metazoa; phylum Chordata; class Actinopteri; order Siluriformes; family Diplomystidae; genus Olivaichthys; species Olivaichthys viedmensis. The sequence goes on along the minus strand of JAOUQW010000010.1, from coordinate 12,706,647 downwards.
GGTACAGTGAAACCTCATTTTATCCACAAAATGGAGATAAAATTATTTACTTTAGACAGTCATACTTTTTATGTTGCCTGTATTTATATTCTTGTTGACTTTGTTCACCCACATTTAGTGGTCATGAACATTGAGAATGCATGACTCTCTAAGGAAAATCTGCTTGGTTTAATTTACTTTTGGAGGATTATGGAGTGCAATGCAGGAGAGGGAGGGCGAGAGAATTAATTGCTAATTTGCAACTTGATAGTGTGAAATGAATCCGTACCTCAATCTGAGTCCACCGTTGTTTTATACTACAATAAAAGCACTACCCAGCGTTCACTCTAAATTGGTCCCTAATAACAAGCATACTTTAGGAGTTTAATATAAAGCTTAGGCGTGCGTGTGTGTTTATGTGCATATTTTAATCTTCCATGGTCTAGCTTCATTTCCTGGTCTGGTCTTCGCCTGAGGGTGAGGCCTGACTTGTCCAGATGGGACCTTCTTGTCTCACTCTTTTATGACGACAACTTGAACCTCATTTAAAGCCTCCGCCTCCTCGGGTCAAAGGTTATGGTGGAGAACTAGTCAGAGTAATTGCATAATGTGGCGTAATGACCTTTTGCCCCCAGCAGTCAAGTGAGAGTCATGGCTGTCCATCATAGTAAAGCGTTTACATTAGTGCTTTATTTGCTAGTGTGGATGGAAGGAGAATAATGTGACCCTTCCTTTTGAATTTTGTTTGCATTTCCAAAAGACAGATGAGGAACTATACGTGTATGTGTTCTTTCTCATTACTGGGCTATGCTAGATTGCACTGCATGCGCAGGCCAGGGAAAGTATAGGAACTGAAGATTTTCATGGCTTTCATAACTCCTCAATAATGGATGTATGGGTGCTGTATTAATATTGTTTGGATTTAATGGTATTGAATCATAAGGATGGAAGTTCATAGGGTATGGAGGAGCATTCGTATTATAGTATGCCTGCTGTGTGTGTGTGGGGTTCTTTTTTTTTTTTTTCTAGCTAAGGTGAGTCTAAGGAAATGCCTTTTGGTGTACATCATTTAAATCAGCAGCAAATGAACCTTCCTTGAGTGCTTGTCTAATTATCCCTAACTCGCTCTCTTTGGCTTAACTCTGTGTCGCTCTGGATGATCAGTGACTACCTTAAGTTATGTAAATCATGTCCGATTAATCTCCGTCACCTGAGTGGCTTGGCAGATCATAGCAGCATACTATTACTGTTTCTGCTAAATAGTCCTCATCAACAAGCAGGCCTGAAGCCGGGGGTTCTCCTGTTAACTGCTGTTGTCGTTGACCGGGAGGTTATAGATTAATGGCTCGAAATGCACTCTGTGGTGGTGTGGGTAGGAGAGGACATCTGCAGTCGTTCTGCAGTCCCTCAAAGAGCCTTCTGTCCAGAGAGAAGAGAAAGAACTCGGTGGGAAAACTTCAGTGATCAGAGATTTGTGGTGCACAAGTGAAGGGATAAAAGGGGAAAAAAATTGATTAGTTCAGAGGAAATTTTTGATTATTTACTTTGGTGACTTCAGCAAATGTTTAAATAATTGCGGGGGGGACATTCAATAATTGAAAGGGACATTATTTTTAGTGGAAATGATGACGATGCTATCTGTTAGTTTTGATTGTGCCTTGTTACTCAGTCTTGGTTGTATTGTCTGGTGATGGGGTCAAGAAATATTCGGCAAATCTTCAGGTAGGTCATCTTAACCTTCGCTTCACGCACAGAGCAAATAACCACAAGAGGTTTTTGTGTATCCTCCCATTAAGAGTGGAGAAAAGACTTAAAACGTCCCTGGCTGTTCTGACAAGACCATACTCTTATGGGCCCTAGGGAAAATGGCTGCTGCAAACAGGATTCTGATAATAACCACAACAACAAAAAAAACCCAATAAATAGCTCAAAGAATAATAAAAAGCTGACCTTGCAGCCACACCCACTTCGTGAACTGTTATTCTAATCTGCTTGGTGAAATTCTCATTGTATTTTATTGATTTATTTGAGCATATTTGCTGTGTAATAATCTCTTATACTGATGCTTCGTCTGGCCTCTTCTTCTGCGCGTCTCACTTGGGTTATTTATGATCCTTTTTAATTTCCCAGAGTCTTGCTATTCACAGTGTTACTGCTAATTAAACTGCTTAAGAGGGAAAGAGCTTTGCATAAAACACATCTACAGTTCAACGATTAAGCCATGCGTTTTAGGAACATGCCTTTTGGGATGTCATACGATAGATCTCTGCGTAGATCATCACTTCCTTTTGGGATGCCGTAAAAAAAACTACATGTCATATTAGAGAACCCTCCATTAAAGAAAAAAATCTTAATTAGATTAAAAAGCTTTGCAACTATTTCTATCATTCATGTGTATAGGGTGGTGCATGTGAAGCGACCTCTACTGTATGCACGCTGAAAATCGACTTTAAGAAATGGCTTTTAAGAATGCACCAAAATTTGCGTCCAAAAATGACACTTTCAGTTTTCAGACGAAAGAGTATGAATTTCCCTGTTACCCTCAAGGACTTATCCACTACAGGTTTAATACACCACCTAAAAGCACGACATCCTGGTCAATATGCAGACCACGTATAATAGTTGTATATTTTATGTTATTTGTTTTATTTATTGCTAGCACAGTTTTGTGCCGTAATGTCCTATTGAAGGGGCAGGTGTTAATTCTGCATTAAATTAAAAAAGCTAACTAATAATGTTTTTCGTTTTTTTTGTCCAGTGTTTCCTGAATATCGGTTTCGGACAAGAATTGTCATTTCGGTGCATCACTAAATGCTTTGCATTAGAGACGTTAACCCGTTAAAGTCCCAGCTTATTATTCAGTTGTCATAAAGTGTTTTATTCAGTAACTATTATGAACTATTCAGTAACTACACTCAGGAAAAAAAGGTATGAAACTGGACCTTTTCTTGTCACTGGGGTGGTACCCTTAAGGGAACATCTTTCCTTTACCTTTAGTGTGTATCTTTTACCTGGGAAGGTGCATATAGTGTACCTTTTTAAAGTTTAGAAGTGAATTAAAGGTACAGCACAATTCACATTTCCAGGTAAAATATCCACATTAAAGGTACGAAAGATGTTTCCTTAAGGGTACCACCCCAATGACAAGAACGGGTACAGTTTCATACCTTTTCTCTTTTTTTTCTTCTTAGAGTGTACAGTGGAACTAATAGGAAAAGTTTTGTAGTTACAAGAGTAAGGAATGTAAGTCTGGACCCGCCGACGGGTCCTGGGAGTTTAGGGGATTAAAACGACTTTTTATTTATTAGCTTTTCCGAAACTGCCATCAAACTTCCAGGGCAACGGTTAAAACCAATTAATAGATCTTTCATATAACTTTGTAATGGAATCACTTTCGTTTAGGCTTTGATTAAAACATGGCAAATAATAGTATATGCAACCATTCCAGTAGTCTTTCGTCTTTATCAATATCCGGTGATCTGTTGTTTGCAGTAGTTTACTATAACTATAACAGCTCTTGTTTGTGTTTATAGTGTCCACTTGCAATATTATGTAGCTTCTAATTCCAACAATATCTACTAATGTTGAAGCTGCCTTTTAAAAATTTTTTTTTGCTGCCTCAGCTGCATATAAGTATTTGTTTTGTTTTTTAAAAACACCTGTATCAGGGACATCTGACTTTGAGCTGCTTGCAGAGTTCAAAATTGAGTTTTTTTTTATTTTTTATTTTTTTAAACTCTTTTTCAAAAATTGTTAGGAAAATTATTATTCCACCAAAGTCGACCACCCAGATTGGATTGTGCAGTGTATGTTGTGTAGTGCAG
>JAOUQW010000010.1:12689179-12699768 GCA_028565825.1 Olivaichthys viedmensis | reverse complement strand
ATCTACTGTAGAATAAGTCTGTAATGTAATGAAACGTGGAGAAGGTGAAAGGGGTGTGCAGACTTTCTGGCTTGACTATATATATATATATATATATATATATATATATATTTTTTTTCCCCTCAATACACAGATTTCAAAAATGATTGGCACCCTCACTGTTCATATTTGGTGAGGCATTTCCTGGAGAGAATAACGGCGCAGAGTCTTTTCTTGTAATGTCTAATAAGGTTGGAGACACTTGTAGAGGAACTTGGACTATGCAGAACATGCAGATCCTTTATACCTTTATAGCCCCAAAGCAAAAATTATCCACCGCTATATTTTACAGTGGGTATGGGGGCTTTTCCTTGTATATAGTCACCGTTTTTCGCCAAACATGCAGATGGTGTGCATGCCAAAAGTAAAACTAAACGTCTACAGCCTACAGCACAAATGAAACCGCATAGAAAGTGTCTTTTTGTGCCATAAGATCTTTTCATGGTAAAAAGTTTCCCACCATTCCGCTTACCCATATTCCCTTCCTGTCCTTCCTTACCCTCCAACCTCTCTTTTGTCTCTTTTTATCTGTCTGTCTCTCTCTCAGAGGTGCACACCATGCTGGATGCCCTGCTGCCCCCAAACACGTATTTCCGCTTTAACCCGTACATGAGCGAAGACGTGGCTCTGGACGAGAGCCGCAGCGAGAAACTGAACCAGCTGCAGGCGGAGGGAGTCAGATATCTTGAGCGCAACGACGAGAAGCTGAAGCGGGCCGCGGCCATGCTCGCGCAAGAGAAGAGCTCGGCCCAGAGGCTGTTTGAATGGCTCCGTCTCAAATCACACATGTACGCCGACCTTCCCATTATTTCAAAGCTGTAGGCAAGTGTAGATGCCTGTTGACAAAATCATGTCCAATGTCTCGCAAGAATGAACATTTATTGATAACATGTTTTGATAACACATTACTGTGGTAGAACATTAGAGTGGTATCCTGGGCCCAAATGTTGAAATGACCTCTGAACTTCAAAAGGGCACGAGTGTAAAAATCACTTCCCTAAGAGGATACGTAGCAGTTGCCAAAATTATGACTCCCTGGTTGCTTAAATCGCAAACATTATTTTGGGACACTGCCTCTCATAGCACCTGTCCCACAACAACAACAACAACAAAAAGTATTTATATTGATAGAAGCACTCACTGACAAGTTCTGCAGTACATGCTGATATTTTGCGAAATGTACCCTGTAAGTGCTGACATAGTTTATGTTAAGGATTCTAGAAAAAGACAGAATCCACCCAGTGTCTCCACCAGTGAGATGCAATGCTAGAATACATTGTAGGGATCACTACTGATATATATTACCCATCTATACTGGTTTGTCCCCTATAACATTAACCAGTGAATGACCCAGCCATCTCAGAAAACACTGTACATACAAATCTTTTATAATTTTACTGTGATGCAGGTGCAATTTAAAGAAAATAAGCATGTTTTGTGGGTAATTTATAAGCATCACTGGATTAAAAAAAAAAACAAACTTGCATTAGTTCATTACATTGATAAATCCCAATTTGTTGTATTTGCAAATTGAACGATTTAATTATAATTTGATCATTAAAACGAATTTGATCATTTTTGTTTGCAATTCGTTAGTCAAAATGGCACAGATCTGTTTTATGTTATGTCATAAACTTGTAGAATTATTTGGAACAGGAAGCATTAATACTCTGATTGTGTAGTAAATATGGATCAGCGGTATACAGTTTAATCTGGAGAATTCGGTCTTCAGTGACTGAGGCCAAGCAACGTTTATTTTCAGTTGAGTGCATTTTACACAACCAGAACAACCTCACACACTACCATTTTATTTTCTATCTATTATTTCCTCATAAGGAGCTTGATGAGTAAGATGTAGTTGTGTTTTTGTTTTTTGTTTTGTTTTTTGTGACTGACCAGGTCTACCACCGACCATTAGCGTCCATTGTGTGCATAAACAAATAATACACTTGTAAGTAGTAATACGTGCTTACAAGTTTGCGTACAGACATTTAAAAATATATATATATATTATTCCAGGATGCCATTATTTTTATTTGATTACATTACAGAATGTATTTGCCTCATCACCTCACCTTGCTGTATGTAAGAACATTTAATTGGCTGAAGCTCTTTTGCGCGCCATCTTTGGGATTGTATACTTGAAGTATTGTACAGTTAATTGTTGGAATTCGTTGAAAGGCAGTTATGCAATTGGATGTTAATTATCTCACATCGGCACTCGTGGAGTTAATAATTACGTTTTTAAAACCTGGAATTTCATGAGACATTTCCATTAAATTGCTCTTATAGTTTAACATGTTGCACTTTTCACATTTACATCATTAGCGCTATTTATTGATTTGTCTTTTTAGAAGATTGAAGCTGGTTTGAAGGTTAACATGGTGGTTATATACTGTATAACATTAATACAATACAGACTATGGATTGATACCATGCCAGGTTGCTTGGTGACTGATTAGGGTGTGGGTGATACCTGCACTTATGCAAGAGGGTGAAAAGTGCTTAATTTAATGGAAGGAGCAGGAAAGACTGCAGTGTTTATTTGAGGTGTAATATGGTTGATTTTTTTTTTTTTTTTAAGTATTGCTTCAAAACATTTAATTATTTGCTTAGTTAGTTAAAATTGCAGATTCTCGATTTATCCCAAGCATTTACAAGGAAAAGATTTATTTGCACCACAGTATCTCAGCTTTAGAGTCTTTTAGAGTAGTTTGGGGCTTTCAGGTTGGAGGCACAATTCACCGACTTGAGTACTTATTAAAGGGATATTTAAACAATATTTAACACTGAAGAAAATCATTTTGCCTGTGGACTGTAGAGCATTACTGTGTGTATAATGTAATTACATATACTCATCAAATCACCTTTCCATTAGTCCTAGCTAAAAGCATTATTATTTTTTGTTCTGAATAGTAGTTTCCTCTTAAATCATTAATGCAGTTTAAGACTCGTCATTTCTAAACACTTTTCCAATTTCGTTGTGTGCCATATGTGCTGGTGTGTCTTGGTTGTGTTGTACGTCAGTTACAGTGACTGATGAAAAAAGAATTAAAACTGCTACACAGCTGTGACTGCAGCTCATTTTGTTAGACTGACAGTGTCAACTGGGCTTATTTACAGATGGCTCATAAATCTCAGAGCAGGGTATTTGTTCTGTCTACACCGAACTAAGTAGAAAGTGATGCTTGTGTCTGAACTGACATGGTACTCATACCTTGAGTTGTCCTGTAAATACGATTCAATGCTGGTGTGACAAAAAGACAAAAAATGAAAGGTTAATTGAAAGGTAAACGAGTTTGATGTAGTTTAATCAACCAGATTGTTTTATCCTGCAAGCAATTGGTCACAAAGAAACTGATATGTAATAATAAAAACAAACAAACAAAAATTTCAACCCATCCTCCATGTTTTTTGTGTTTTATATGTCTTTTCATGTCTGAATTTTTGAAGCAAATGTTCCAAATTGTTTGCTTTCGTGAACAATTAAATCACACAGGACTGTTTTTCGACTTGTATATTTCCCTATCGATGTTGTGCTTTTTGTATTTGTATAAGAAAAATTCTATCTGTCAGGACAGAAGCCCAAGAAATGTTCACCCAAGGGGTTTTTAATTATCGGATGTGAGCTTGTTCCTGTGTGTTTTTGTGCGAGTGTGAGAGAGTTTCTGTGCTTGAGGAAATATATTGTTAACAGGCTTTTTTGGTCTCCTTTTGAAATGTGAGGTTCCCATGTTCTTAAGACAGATTGCCTCACGAGTGCAAACACAGCTGTCTGTGCTGTAGCTGAATCCTGAAAGCTGCCTTTTTTTCTTCTTTAAAAAAAAACTTCTAACAATTGTCTGCCCTCACTGCAGCTTGGGTTCAGATACTCCGTGAAGGTTATTGGAGATTTCTGTAATTTAACAGTGTGATTGAGGGTTTTGTTTATCTTGAGTTAGCTCGCCTCTTCCACCTGCTTGTTAGTGTGCTGGACTCCCAATTTTAAAGTTTGCAAAACCATGGCTTTCTTGGAGCAAAGTCATTTAAACTTATATTATTCATTTATATTGTGTGAGCTAGAAAACATTGTGTCACAGGCACCATTATATTACACCTTGCCCTTTAAGAGAAAACAACACCAAGCACCAACACAAAACTTAATTGATAACACTTAATAGACCTCAGGGAGCCATGTAACTCTAGCAGCCTGAAGCTCTAACAGTTACTCACTGTAATTGCTACATCTGAAATCTGAGAGCTGCTAAAACTAATGGCCTTTCCTAAATTAAATAGGAGATTAATCATATTCATGCTAAACCATTTTGCATAGAACTATCTGTAGTATAGAGTTTCTACAGAGAAGAATGTAGGTGGCTTTATGCATAGTGGCTTGGGAGTTTTGGCTCCCTTTTTTGAGAAATTCTAAACACAAGTCATGTTCTCATAGCTTATAGATAACTTGAAAGAGCCTGATAAAAAACAACAAAAGAAAACACTTTTTTTTTTTTGCAACAGAAATAAAATTCACATGGCCTCGACAGCCCAACTTCCATAGCCACAGCTATAATTGCTTTATGGGCAGTTTTAGACTGCCCCAATCGGTGCAGCATCGACCGCAGACTGCCTCAATAAAGGCCAAAGGATTAAATGGGGCAGCTGAGTGAAGCACACATTGGCTGCAGGGATGTAATAACCCGATCAGCTCAAAGCAAAAGCGCTCATCTGTGTACAGTATGTGTGTGCTCAGTAGAGCAAGGCAACTTGCGCTGCATCGATCCCCTGAGCAGCTCCGGAGCAGAATTAATGTTGGAGATGGTGATGCTGCTGCAGTTTTGCCAGAGCTCAGTGTGCTGATTCATCAGCGGCGTTTCTGAAGGGTTCATAGAAGGCAATCAAACGTGTAGCCATTATAAAAATGCAGGGCTCCCGAGCAACAGAAAAGCGTTCGCCCTATCGTCGGGAGATCGCAAGTTCGAATCCCAACGATGCCACAGTCATCCGTGGCCTGGAGTCCAGGAGAGCATAATTAGCCCTGCTCTCTGGGTGGGAAGGATGGCATTACTCTCTCTCCTGTCAATCAGAACGACACTAGCCACTCGTGGGCGTCTGAGCTCATGTATACAGAAGAGGGCAGTTGGCGCTTTCCTCCAAGTGCGTTCAGCTGCCCTGTGACGTTGCATGAGCAGCAGTTCGAAAAGCTGCGGTGGCTGGCTTCATGTGTCTCGGAGGAAGCACGTGTTAGACTTCTTCGGTTGGTGGCTGTCTTGTAGTAGGGGGGAACTCGCTAGTGGGTGGGAATTGACCAAATTGGGAGAAAATGGGGTAAAAATGAGAAGATTTCTCATTTTTATTTCGCCATGCTGTTCTCTCAGATTCCTCCACTGAGATATTTTGTCAGGTTATTGCTGAGCATTGTTCAGACTACAGCTGCTTCTTTCATTTAGACTAATGACTGAGTTACTGTAAGCTTGATCTGCCACCCAGGTCTGTACTTTGCATCAATAGCATCCATTTGCTCCAGGTCTGGTGCCACATATTCCTTATTCTATTCCTAGTCAAGACAGTCCAGAAAAAAATTAATCTCAAGTCCTTGTTTAGAGAACTCTGAATAGAAATATTCACAAAAACACACGGGCGGCACGGTGGCGCAGCAGGTACTGTTGGTGCTTCCAGGGTTCAATCCTGAGCTCTGGTTTCTGTCTGTGTTCATGTGGGTTTCCTCTGGCTTCTCCAGTTTCCTCTCACCTCCCAAAAACATGTGGTGGATTGGCTACTCTAAATTTAATAAGTGTGTAAGTGTGTGTGTATGATGCCCTGGTGTTCCAGTCTTCTGTAGGCGACTGGTGTTCCGTCCAGTGTTGTGTTTCCAGTATAAGCTCCGGATCCACCGCGACCCTGACCAGGGTAAAGCGATTGTCAAGATGAACGATGACAAAAACACACTCTGCGCTCCACACCCTTTGAATGATGTACACTCTTCCTAAAAAAAGGGTTCTTTGGATGGTTATAGGTTCTAGCTTCCTAAAAGAAATCTACTTGGCACCTTTTCAGAAAGGGAAACCCACTGTTGTAGGGATATACATAGAACATTTAAATGTTCCCACAGATGAACAAACTGAAGAACCCTTTAGGGTGCTAGGTGGAACCGCCCTGCAGGGAATGTAGCGACAGTTCTGGTACTTAAAGAAGCTCTTTGAGGTAACATTGCCCACCTCAAATGTATTTTCAAGAGTAGTGAAAATAAACGTTCACATTCTCGAAAAGCTTTGCCTTTGCTCAATCCCTATCAGGAGTATTGTTGATCACTGATTCACGGGTACACAACTGTTACATCATGACACCAACTCTTTCCTGTTACTATGCTGACTGTTACCTAACAATATTTCTGCGGAGTAACATTCGAGTGCTTATTACCTTGGGTTTGACTGAAGAAAAACATCCACTTGTTAAGGCCTAATTGGTGCACAGGAAAGAAATTCTGTTCTCGGTTGCCTATCTACAACTGGAATTACATCTTGAACTGGAATTCAAACTGAAAATTCCAGACATAATGAAGAATTTTCAGAGTTTTAGTGTGTTAAATCCCATTAACATCCAAACCTTCAGCACGGTGGTCCTCATTAGGCAATGCTTTCCACTGCTTGCATTTGTGAGAGCTGTGTAATGACTGTCTTGTCAAATTTGAAGCTTCAGGAGAAAGGGACACGGGCTCATTCAACAACGTGTTATACGGTGTGTGCTTTACAGGATTTGGGTGACTAAACTAAAGATGGCACAGATGATAATAACAGAAAATGGAGCTGGACAGTTCTTTGAGACAGTGTTTCATTTTTGTGGCTTAAAAACTGTCCTCATTTGGGGGGTGTTAGAAATCTCCCTAATTCCCTTCTCTCTTTTCATTAACTCTTGATTTCTTTATCCTCACAGACAAGTGCCCTTGATATTCCCACATTCCTTTTACCTCTAAAATGCTCTGTGCCATAAGCAAATACGCTTATGTTCACCCAGAATAGGCTAATATGTGTGGCGCTATAGCTAAAACTCCTCTTTTTAATTGGATGCAGATAGCATGAAGAAATATCTGTAGGCAGTGTAAAATGAAAGGCAGGAATAATTCAAACACTTCCTTTTGTCAGCAATAGGGTGGGTATAGACACACATCCCATGATCCCTTGCAGCTCATAATGAGGTGCCTGAGGGGTTGGTGCTGAAATAAAAAATAAGACGCAGGGAGAGAGTGGTGCATAAGGATTGATATGATGAATTAAAGAGGTGGTGATGTGGGTCATGGGAACAGTGAGATCCTTGATGTTTTTGACTGCTGTGACATTTTCCCAGTCAGCTTGTCTCACACATTAGTAAGATTATTCATCCCTCTGTCATGCTTCCTCACACTTGATCAGTCTCTTTTGGATTTTTTTTTATCAGTCTCTGATTGGAGCAGTCACTGATGGTAGTAGGTTGAGAGAAAAAAAGATATAGTTTTGGTCAAACATGATTGTAATCACTGTTGTGTGGGATACACGATACTTAAATAATTTTTTTGATACACGATATGTATCATGATATGTAGTGTTGCTGAAATTTCGTTAACAAAGTGCCAACAAAACAGTAGAGCCACATTATGGAACATTATTAGTTCAGATATGTTTTAATAGACTGCATTTAGAAAAAGTAATGTATTTATTAACAGGAAAATCAGGAAAAATTAAACAAGTGGTAAAAATAATCACAACTTCAACCAGCTACTGAAGATGATGGGAAAATAAATAAATAATGCTTTTTTGAATGAATTTCCAAAAGAAACCCCACAATACCAAAGAAATGGTGCAATACATGAAATGATCAGAAAATAGGACAGAGCCTACAGAATGAGCTAGGCTCCTAATGTTAGCTAGCTAGCTAAAACACAAGCTCTGGTTGAAAGGGAAAGGGTTCTCTCTGCTCTAATCTCTGATCTGTCAGCACACTTGACTTACCCAAAGCCCCGTTGTGAATTTACTGATTCCCCGCAGTGCTTCGTGCAGGTCTGAGGCCGATTGAAACGTCAAACACACCCTGTTAGCCACTAGCTGGCTATTGTTATCTTTTTGGCTAAAACAACTCACGACTGGGTAATGACACAAATTCCACAACAAGGTTAAGTTGGCTGACTAGCTAGCTACCAACCTATACACCAAATACATGTCTTATCTGTTCAGCAAGAAAAAAAAGCTAAACCTCCATCAGTCCTGAATCTTTATTCCTCTTATTATAGTATTGTATTGGACTCTCTCACTCTCTTGCTCCATTGTTTGACTCGCTGCCTCTCACCTTTGTCACTTCGCTGGACTTTTTTCATGCCTAAGGTAGGTATATAACCTATCTGAGATGGCATATGATGTACAGCATGTGTCCGAAATCTCCCGCCAAATCCGACCAGACAGCTCTGACAGTAAATTACTATTACAGGCTTTATAGGGTGACTCACAGTAGCTCATAAACACTTTTTTTTTTTTTTACAGTATTTCTTTCTCCCCTGACTCAATAATGATGTTAGAAAGAAAGAAAAATCATACGCACTGCAGCTTTAAGGGGTTGTTGTTGTTTTTTTTTACACAAACTGTGCTGTAGAAATAAGAAATGGCAAGAGCTGTACAAAACATATGTTATTGCACAGGACCAACATCATCATATTGTAGCTTACAGAGCTTTGCATTATTCCATGATGCAATGATTGATATGGATGAATTGCCTATACTGCTCCTTCTAAACTTGCACCTTACATGAACATTTAAAGGTTGTGCCATCTCTGAGCTCGTCACTCCTGTTTCAGCAGAGGGCCGACAGCAACTGGGGGGGTGCGCGCGTGCGTGCGTGCGCGTGCGCGCGCAAGGTGGAGGCGCACGTTTTCAGGTCAGCGTGCGAAATCATATGTTTCCATATGTGGAATCCTCCTGGCATGGCAGCCGGGCCCCAGCTGTGTCTGTGGTCTGTGGGTTATCAGCTCTTCCTACGGAATTAATTTGATCGGCGTCTCTGCAGTTTGCGCGTGCTGAACTGCGCATGCGCGGGGAAGAGCCGCTCGCCGGAGGGAGTCCTAAGCCGTTAAGGGAGAAGCCGAGAAGAGACAGGATCCCGACATCCAGGCTCAGTTACACGGGGAAGAGGAACGAGCTGGACAAAGGGAGAAAGAGCCTGCTTCGTTGCTTTGAGGTGGGTAGCGTGTGTCTGTTGTTGTTCGTCATGCGCGGCTCGTTGTTATTAGGGAGCAGGTGGCGAAGCTGTCGGCGGCACAAATGCGCAGCGTCAAAGGCCAGCAATGACCAAATGGTGTCGTCGCGTAGCTGCTTCTCCCCTCCTTTCACATCTCATTCCGCGATTTCATTCTCTTTAAAGCTGTTTCAAATGGACGCGTGCAGCGCCATTTTCACGCGTGTTTTCGTTAAGCGTTTGACAGCCATGCCACCTGTCATGCGCTTTTTGTCGGTGTTCAGCCGCAACCTGTCGTGATGCACGGCCCCGCGCGCGAGCTGGCGTGCGCCACGATTATCGGTCAATATCGCGCTATAAACACGACAAAAATAACGGAACAATGGTTAGGCAGTCCATGGCACAGCTTGTGGGGTTCTTTTACTGTAAATCTTATGAAAGGCTGCACGGACAAGCGCTCGGCCGAAGAGAACAGGCGCGCGCGCCGCACGCTCTTTATTATAATGGCCCGTTTCCAGCCTCATGATCTTCATGCGTCCGATTTTAAACATCGCGCTCTACGCTCACGATTGATTTCGACCCATTAGTCAGGAACGGAGTGTTTATTTTTATTTTATTATGATGATTATTACACGGCGATATCCAAGTACTATTGCAATTTCTGTAGGCTGTGGCTTATTTTTCGTAACTGTCATTTGACGCGTGATATTGGAAACGGCATCAGTGTCTATGCGGCTGTTCCGGGATCAGGCCTATACCCTATGACTGAATCATCAGTACAGAGCAGGGCCGTGGGGGTGTGGAGTGCTCCCTAGGCCAGATCTTGAGATCTGGAAAATGGGCTCGACCAACATAATTTGACCACCTCCCGAGCAAAATCTGTGGGCACAAAACCCATGCATATGATCAGTACGCACGTGAGAAGTCCCTTTTCTTCTGTTTTATTCAAACAGATGCAGTGCAAACAGAAGGCCAGAATAAGTGTCAGCTACACTAGCGGTCAAAAGTTTGGGGTCACCTGTCATATTTTATGAACAGTCATTATTGTATTCACGAAACTCTTCTACAATGTAGTAGATGTAATATATCTAATGTAAACCACACACCAAAAGGTATTTTTTAGAGGTTTTGTTTGGTTTTTAAAGTATTTTGGGGAACATATTATTTAAAAGTCATTTTAAAAAGGGAAATGATAAAAATGTAATGATAAATGTTTAATGATAAAGGAGAAATGACTACGCATAGATCATTCCTGTATATTATTTAAATATCCACTTCAAGATTGGATCACCGCTTTCTAAAAAAAGAGGCATTCTGGGTATTAATGTTTATATGAACATCACTCTTGATGCTATAAAACTTTCATAGTCATTTTG
>JAOUQW010000010.1:12673196-12689079 GCA_028565825.1 Olivaichthys viedmensis | reverse complement strand
TTTATGTAAGGAGACGAACAGAAGAGAGATTGATACCACAGTGGATCAAAACAACAGTGAAACATGGTGCTGGATTTGTGTGCCACTGTGCCTATCTCACATCTTACCCTACTGGGTCCCCTTTATATTAGGACAGTAACTACAAAACCTTATGAGATGTTTCATCAGAATAGATCACACTACACATGAACATGGTCCTCTATACCCTACTTTACTAAAAACCATGCAGTTTAAGATATATATGTGATTTTGTCTAGTATTAGCAATAGCACTAGAACCCCCCCCGGTTAAAGTTCACTATGCAGAAGAACAGTGAATAGGGCTTCATTCAAGTACACTTGAATGTATCGCTTCCAAATTATTTAACCTGAACCCTGAATATAAACTTAAATGTTCTTACAACTGGTTCAGAATAGTCACTCAACAGAATTTGTATCCCAGATGTCATTGACAGACTCTGGGGGGGACCTCAAGAGTGTAACAGACTGCATTCAAATTGGGAGTAAGAAAGTTGGTTCTCTCTTCTTCCTGTTGCAACATACTAACCAGTCCAGTGACTGCATGATCATGTGGTAGTGCTGACCGAGAACTGTTCTCCTAGCATGTAGAAGCACTCAACATAGCAGCGTGGGCAGAATTTGTAAAGAATATGACCGGTTTCCTGTGTGGTGTAAGAGGTGTGTGGCCTTGAGCCTCCCAGGAAACCTCCTACATTAGGTGATATCAGATTAAATTGAGATAAAAGTGGGCAAAAAAAAAACAATTGGCAAGTTACTACGCTTCATCCAGAATTTGATATTAAATGACCTTATTATAGCTTTAGTGTCTTCTCTTGTGAACTTTGACTTTGACCTACACAGATAAAACATATGCTGGCGGTCAGTTTTACCTCGACCTCCTCATTAAGCTTGTCCCTGCACCGAAACTCCTTCAGCTTCATGTTCAAACCTCTCTGCTCTGTGTGATTGATGGAGGTGTTTGCAGGGTTGACATTTAAACTAGAGCAGGACAGCATCAGCAGGATAAGTGCTCTTACCCTTACAAAAAAAAACTGTAGACTGTTCAGTGGGCGAATGCACAACTTCAAATGAGCAACATGCCATTACGGTTGCTGATTTAACCAGTCATTTCCGAGCAGTGGGGTGTTTTTTTTCTTCTTCTTTTTTTTCTTTTTCTCCTGGAAAATCCGGTCATTATGTCCTCATCACACGAGCTGAGCCATTCATCTATAAAGTTGCCATTTTAAATGAGAGGCTCATTGATTAAAAAAAATAAAAATAAAAATAATAATAAAAAAACTCAGTGGTGTGCATTAGTGTCCGTCTTGACCGGTTAAGTATGTCTATTTTTACTTGACGGTCGGTAATTGTGAACTCTACACGAGCGCCTGCTTTTGCATCAGCTGTCCACTTCTGTCTGTAATTAGATGTCCTTGTACAATCGAAGTCTGTATTTAGACATTCACGTACAAATGTAAAAAGAAAACCATCTGCTTTTTTGAAACAGTGTGCTGTCTAATTGAATGTTGTGCTGGATATCCGAGGACATCAGAGATTGCTGACTGTCTGTCCCTATCATAGCCACTGCACATTCATCTCTCTGTCTGAGGCTACCTCTTTTCTCCCATGTACAGCTTTGAGTCGTAGAGCTGTTGGTCGGGTGTGGCTTAGCCTCATGCAAAACTGCCGAGTCTTTCCTTTTAGGAGCAACACTATCTCGAATTTAGGATTACATTTTGGCAGGACCGACGTCTTTTCTTTCCAGTTAGGATGTGTGCAATATGGCAAATTTACAAATGAGCAAATATTAATTTCATTTTATAACGTCCCGTTTATTTATACCAGAGTATTTTCGACATAATTGAATCAGATTATATTTCATTACATTAGATGGCTAAAGTTTGTTTGCGTTAGTTTCTCTTTCACCGCTCAGTATTAAATATTTCTACCTCCTGATAAATATTTGCGTCTGTCCATCATCTCCAATGATGTTGCTTTGTAAACAATAGGCTAGTCGTTCTACCAGTTCTGGATGTCGTCTATCCCTAATACCGAACATCACGTTCTGCTAGCCAAACAGCTGGTGGAGTCCAGATCTCATTTGGCGAGCGACCAAAATATTCCATAAATGCTGCCATTTTTGCAGACACTATGAGAATGTGGTGGCTGTGTGCCTAGTGAATCTGCTCAAGTCCTAAAGTCTGTCGAGTTTATCCAACAGCCTTAAGAGAGAAAGAAAAGCTCTTTAACTTTTATATAGAGTGAGCTTTTCTGTCATTACGGTGGGGCACGGCAGAATTTTATTGGGGAGGGTGATTTTTAAATTTAGGCTTTCCAAAACTGATGTTTGGAGTTTGAATATATGCTGTATGTCTGTTCATCGCTAATATAAAAAAAGGCTCAGTCTTTGTGTCACACAATGAAGCATTCCCTAAAATGATGCATTAACATGTTGCTTCCATGACCGTACAACCGTGATTTAAAATATTGCATTAAATTCCCGCGATTGGCAACCAATTGCTGATTCATGTTCCTATTAAGTTTCAGTCTGTGTGTGTGTCTCGTTGGCTGTCATTGGCTGTAGGTGTGTCTGATCTGATCTGATCTTTCTCTGCTCTCTTTTTCTTCCTCTAATTAATATGCCTTTCTCGGGTTTCTCCTTTTCATAACGTTAGCGTTAATTATTTTCCTTGAAAAATAAATTACCTCATTATCATTACCTTATGACTAGGTGGTTTTGGGACTTAGCGTGGAATTATGAAGTGTTAATTAAATGAAATTAATCTCTCTTTGACCCCCACATGCATATGCACACATACTGTATGTGTGCTGAACAGAGGGTGATTACAGGGACAGTGGGACAGACGGACACAGACAGGGTGTGGTTGCTGTTTCTGTCTCTCTGCAGTGCTGCCTAACCTTCCCCTTTTACTCTCCGTCTCCTAACACGATCAGGGCTGCTCAAAGCTGTGGCTAGACAGCGAGCAAAGCTCTTGTCTCATTCTGTCCTTTCACTAAAATCTGGAGCGTGTCATTTTAGTTTGTTGCAGTAAACACAGACCGAGTTCAGCACTCTGTTCACTTCAGCTGCAGTTTATGCTGCGACGCACAAAACGTCATTAAAAGGGTTGCTAGTTAACCTGTCGAGTATGGAAAACCCGAGCCGCGATGTCCCTGATGCGGGTTGTGTTTATTCCACAAATACGACGTTGTGAGTTTTTTATTAAATCATCAAAGTATTGCTTCAAAGATTTTTTTTTTTTT
Organism: Olivaichthys viedmensis; assembly: GCA_028565825.1. Lineage (NCBI taxonomy): Eukaryota > Metazoa > Chordata > Actinopteri > Siluriformes > Diplomystidae > Olivaichthys > Olivaichthys viedmensis. The sequence goes on along the minus strand of JAOUQW010000010.1, from coordinate 12,685,816 downwards.
CCATTCTTGGAGTTAATTCATGTGATAGCTGCAGAGGTCGCAAACGTTGCCACGTCCATAATATTAAAGGAAATGCTCCAAAAGACACTTAGAGATTTTTCTGTTACACCTTTTCGACAGGAAAATGTTTAGGGACGGAGGGATTAATCGGCTGCAGATCGGCATCGGTGATTTCCGGTGTAAATATGTAATCGGAGCTCGGCCAATGTGCCCTTCGTCTGTCCAATAAACGAGAGCCAATCTGCGATGCAATATGTGCAGGCCAAATTTTGCCACGTGTGCTGGAATGAGATCTTTAATCTGCTATTTAAAAAAGAAATCTGATAAAAACACATGCTCTTTGCAATGTTTGTAAATGTAACGTGTCTTGTGAAGGCAAGACTAAACATTTCAATACGACTAATCTGAGTCGACATTTACTGTACAGTCAGCAGACAGAGCGACCGTTCACAACTCGGTGTGTGTTGGTTGCAATGATCGCTGCTTCATTTCATTTAAAGCATTCGGTTAAAGGACGTGTAAGACTATAGCTTGTTAGCCTCAATAGCCGTTGTGTAAGCCTTAATAAACCAATTTCATACTCCCTTCGTGTCTTTGCATTTAGGTATCAGAGATCCCCACCAGATCGGATATCGGTATCGGCTGAGGCCGTTTCCAGGGCGTGGCTCAGCGCGTGGTTTGCACAGCAGGGGTGTGCAGTACAGAGAAGCTACTATTGCCTGATTGCTCCCTGTAGCCTGATGTGTTTTAAGCAAACCGAAGCCGAGTCTTTAGGGTTGCTGATCTAACCAATAATTTCCATGCAGGTTTTTATTTTATTTATTTTTGTGAAGAAAAAAAAAGTGTCCTCATCAGACGGGTCTGTAACACAGCCATGTTCTTGGCGTTTCCCCTCTTTGTGTTAGATGCAGTGTGTGACATACTCTTCTTTCCAATGTGGGATTACGGCTCTGAAAAGGAGTAATGTGTTCAACACGAGGTGTGTGTGTCAGCTCTAGCAGTAGATTTAACTGGATTTAAGGTTTTAAAAGAATTCACTCCCCTCTCACCTCATTTCCCTCCTACAAATAACACCATTCACATGCAAATAAACTATATAGGGTAAAAGAGAGCCTTTGTCTTATTATAGATCACAAGCCAGTGCATCAAAGCCTCCATGACTCTCTCTTTCCCTCTCCCTCTTTCTCTTTCCCTCTCCCTCCCGCTCCCCCTCTCTTTCCCTCTTTCCCTCTCCCTCTCCCCCTCTTTCCCTCTTTCCCTCTCCCTCCCTCTCCCCCTCTTTCCCTCTTTCCCTCTCCCCCTCTCTTTCCCTCTTTCTCTTTCCCTCTCCCCTCTCTTTCCCTCTTTCCCCCTCTCTTTCCCTCTCTCTTTCCCTTTCCCTCTCTCTCTGTCTCTGTCTCTGTCTCTGTGTGTGTGTGTGTGTGTGTGTGTGTGTGTGTGTTGCAGATGATTGGTCGAAAGGTGTGGGCGATGCAACTTGTCTTTTTTAACGTGTCCTAAATTAATATTATACATTATATTATATTAATGTATACACCCACTCTCTCTCTCTCTCTCTCTCTCTCTCTCTCTCTCTCTCCCTCACTGTCTCTCAATCACTCACACACGTACACTGCCCCACCCCCTACCATGTTACCCATGCATTGAGACCAAGCATGCCATTAACAGCTCCTGTAATGGGTTGTTGCAGTGTGTATAATGAGGAAGAACCCTTTTTGAAGCTTCGTGTTTCTTATGTCACAGCCTTGTGTAGGAAAGCCAGGGACACCGAGCACGTGCTTCCCTCGGCTGTTCCTATGACACTGTGGCCTTGGAAAAGATCGCAGACTGCCCACTAGCTTTACAATGATTTAGTGATTAGTTTTGGGTGAACTGCATGACATGGACGGAATAGTATACTGCCGACTTATTGTCAACACGTGGCGCGACTCGGTCATTTGAATCATTTCGAGTAAAGGACCGATTCGTACATGATATTGTACTATGTACAATAGTTGATGTTTTGGCTACTGTTGGAACGCATTTAAAAGAAACAAGACGGAAACTTTGATTATACAATGAGCTATTTGTTAGCCCGAGTAACAGTGGCGTTAGTAGATGTTGTAGAAGTACTGACGATGCCAACGATATTGTGACATCACGATACTTATATCACACCGTTATCTTGCTCAACCCCCAAAGATAACGCTGCACTAACGACAAGGAATGTATTGTTGATCTGTAGCACCGTGTCAAGGTTATTTTGACTCATTAAAATCAGAGCAAGTGAGCGTGTTAAATGCATACATGCATTACTATTATTGTAGTGAAATGATCAGTCTGTTAGCATTTTCATCCAGTAGAATCTGCATTAGAAAGCTCTGCACTAGGCTCTGGTTATTTGATAGTTATTATTTGATAGTTAGAAAAGGGCAGTGAAAGCATGCTAGAGCCATTTACAATTGATGTTATGATGGAATTTGACCTGTGAATTTCTAGTGTCCTTTTCTTGAATAGTCAAATACTGCATTCTTTTGATTTCTAAAAATTTCTAGAGCTGAAGTTTTCTATAGTAGAGAATTTAGTAGAAGATAATTCTGTGACGTTCATCACAACTGTGTGTGGTTTAAAAAAAAAAGAGAGAATTGCACATATCAGTCAGTAATGGCAGTCATTTCAGCTTTTGGCTTTGCAAATAAACTCACCGGTGCAGCGATACAGGGGAAGTGTGATCGTAATCTGAAATGCACTAGGGGGGAGTGGGAAAAAGCCGTTGCGCTGGAGTGTGGCAGGTGATTTGGTTATCCAGTGACCTAACACTCGTTGCTAGTGTTATACGATATGGTCAACAGAGGCCTTACCTCCAATGTCATGGGCCTCAAAAGTGTCAAACATTCTGTCTGTGTTGTTGCGTAAGTAAGTAAGTGTGTGTGTGTGTGTGTGTACTTGGTCATAGCACATGTCCAGAATATTGAATGAAGCATGGTTGCAATAGATTGACAGCTGGAGCCTCAGAGAAAAGCTGCCTTAGGATAGAAGACGTGTGATTCCACAAAGTGGGGTGAAGCGCAGATCACGTCTGTGTCCAATAACGTCTGTGTCCAATAAGTGTCCAATAACGTCTGTGTCCAATAACGTCTGTGTCCAACGTCTCTCAAAGGAAAGAGTTTGTGTGCTAACCAAAAGGAATGATCGGTAAAAAGCTGAAAGTCTTTCTAACATACCCCGAATCGCGGTAGATCTGCTGATTATGCATTTGATTTGTAAACAACAATTGACATGAAAAAGGACTGAGAGCTTTGTAATCTCTTTTTAAATAGGTTCTCACTGTACCATTGTCTAAATGGTTTGCTTTGTGATGTTAAAATGGGTATTTTAAGTTTGGGAAATCAGACTTTAACATGGCTTCCTTTCCAACATCGTGTCCGGTTGCCATGTTGCGACTTGTTTGTGTGTGTACGTGTGTGTTTGTTGCGTGTGAACCCAGTTTAGGTTTGCTGTACAACAAAATGAAATACTGCTTATTGCTGTCAAAGACGTATAAACCTGCAAGAAATGCTCATCCATAACAGTTCATGGTTTCATGTTTATTATATTTGTTGTCATTATAGAAAGAAAGGGGAAGTATGGTTCAGGGGTGGGCCTGGCCAAAAACACAAAGTCTAACTAAATAAACCAAAAATCAAACATAACCTACCCACACTAACATAAACAGGACAAGAACTATAACAAAACAGTGCCCAGACTCAACATTGCTCAGTTGCTGGGTCATGTAACACACTGTACAGTATCTTTATTTACAAATTAGTAAACTGGTGCAAGTGCTACAAGAACCTCCTTTCAGAAAGGTAAAGGCTAAGTGAGCTTAATTTGCATAATAGCTATAGATAGTCTTGCCATTTTTCTACCAGTAAGTTAGGATTTCTATTTGAAAACCACCTGGTCCACCTGGAGTCCCTAATTGGCCAAGAAACCAAAAAAATGTGACTACCTGTGTAAGAACGCAAGCCTAGAGAACCAAATATTTAACAAAACACAAATATCGCTAAAACAAAATCCAAATGTGGAACTCTGATAGTGTTTGTGTGTCATTATTCTATTCACTAAACTCTTCTACAATGTAGTAGATGTAATATATCTAATGTAAATATTTTGGGAAAAAAGTCATTTAAAAAGTGAAATGATAAAAATGTAATGATAAAGGAGAAAGGACTGTACATAGATAATTTCAGTATATTATTTAAATATCCACTTCAAGATTTGATCACCGCTTTCTAAAAAAAGAGGCATTCTGGGTATTAATGTTTAAATGAACATCACTCTTGATGCTATAAAACATTCCTAGTCATTTTGGAGTCATCATTCTGGACACGTGATGTTTTACAGCTTTCTACAAATGATTTGAAACCTAAAGTGCAGAAACACTAAAATCATATTACAATCATTTTATAGATGGATCTGAAACTAAATGGAGTTTATATCACTGAAAACATTGATTGCAAACCTTTGAGCAGCGATTCCAAACTTTTGACCGCTAGTGTTCATGCTGACACTTACGTAGTCTACATAATTCCAATTTCCAATCAGCTCTAATAAAATAAAATGTAGAACCCAAATATATACATTAATGCTATTATATACACTTAGTTGCCAGTTTATTAGGCTACACCTATCTAGTACAGGGATGCACCAATCTCACTTTTTCCATTTTCGATATGATACTGATATCAGAGCTCTGTTTATTGGTCGATAGCTGATACTGATCTGATACTGACATCATTATTAACTGAGCCTGCAAGCTTCTGTCATGGCGACATGCTCTAAGACAAGTTGTGTCTTGTGCTCACATGTGAGATCAGTACTGTGTCAGTCAACACATTTACGGCACAGGGGATCAGATCGGAAAATATGAAGAAAAAAACCCCCCAAAAAAACAAGTCTATCCAATACCGATCCAGTGTTTCAGGCCAGTATCAACCCAGTTACATCCTTAATCTAGTACCTAATAAACTGACAACTCACTGTATACATTAATTGATTATACATATGGATTATTTCATACTGCATTTCAGTGCGCTTTATGGAGACAAAAAAATAAAATAATAATCTTCAGAATTTCGAGAAAATGAGCAGGCAAGCTAGCTAACTGACTAAATATAGAGCTAGCAACTGTCACAAGCCACTAACAACTAGCTAAATTAAACAGCATTATTAATTCAGTAGATATAAAACAACATAGCTAACGTTACAGCTTAGCCAAAGACTCCAAACCGCCCAGCAACAATAAGGCTGCAAAATCGATCGCTGCATTTAGAGGGTCTCGTTATAAAAGAGAGGATTTGACTTGCTCTCAAACTGCAAGCTCTAGGAACATGTTGCTAAATAATAATGTGAGCTGACATCTTATCTTTACATGACGTTAGTAAATTAGCAAGCACCAAGCTAAGTACAAAGCTAGCAGCCTGTTACATTAAGTTAACTGGGAAGCATACGAAAATAATTTCATTTGTTCTTTTTAAACATTAACTCGTGTTGACTTGCTGAGTAAGTCCACACAGTAAATCGCTCATCTACATTTACATAAAAAGATGAAATTGAGGAATTTACTGCTGTTGGTGGATCTTTAGTTAGCTAAGTATCAACAGATATCAACATGGCACTACTTCTGTTTTGCACTCAGTTTTCTTCATCTTTTTTTCTTTTGCTTTTGTTTGAAGCTATATTTTAAGTCATATTGGGCATCTAGAAAATGTCTAACCACGCCACCCTGGTCAGTGTCAGTATTTTTATCGTGTTTCTCATTTAATGATTAATGAACATATTTGGCGTATGTCTCAGATTAAATATTGGAAGAATCAGTAGTTTGCAGTCTGAGGGAATTTGTTTTTAAGGCATGTGTTGACAACGTTTACAATAAATAGTTTATAATGAATAGACTCACATTCCCTCAAATAGCAGATCCAAGAAAGATTCACTCAACACACAGGCCATCGAGAAATTCTGCTTTATATACAGTACCTTAAGTATGAGACACAAAATGTGAGATAGCTAATTTGAATGCATATTATAATATTTATATATTGATTTATATACCTGTTCATGCTCTAAATCATGCTTTAGACAAAATGTTAAACATTAACCACCAGTGTCATAAATATCTTGTGCTTCATTGGCCTTTACGCTAAGTGGTTCATGTCAAAGCCTTGGTATTTTTCTCAGACAATAATTCTTCAGCCAAACAATCACTTCTCTGAAAAAACCATTCCCACCCTCTCCCTATTTGTCTTCTTGAGTCAGTTTTTCATTCACAGAGGGACCCCCCGACACACACTCTGCCCACCCAAACACACTCCACACACTCACCACACTGCATTCCATGACTGGGTCAGATCACCCAATTAATACAGTGTAAATGACGAGCGACGTGCTATTGTCTACTGGCTTTCAGCGAAGAGACAGGGCTTTTTCAACAGTTGCTTTTTAAGCATTTGAGACAACAGTGACTTCCATTAACTGCCACAAAGAGAAAGGAAGACATCTAGCTTTCTTAGCTGCAGAATTAAGAAATGTTTAATTCTAGAAAACTTTCAATGTGAATTCATGGCACTCACGTTGTAGAATTTTGAGTTTGAAATTTATATACTGCGTTTTTTTTCTGAACTTAGACCCTCACTAGCCAGTGTTGTAAACCATCACCAGCCTGGCAGATGGACTAAATAGCCAAATGGATTAAGATGCACTTAAAAGATGCTGACCTAAATTTTTGTTGCCTTATGTGCGTGTGAGAGAGCTCTTTTAAAGAACACACTAGTTACGTGCTGTTTATGACTCAGAGATGCTGATGGCAAAGGCCACACTGTGGCTGGAGGGTGAGAGATTTTGCAGATCTACCCAGAAAATGGCTTGGAGCCCATGGGAAAGAACCATGTTGTAGGAGGAAGAGCCACTGTGGTAGCTGGATATGAATGTCACTTATTCCACAATGTGGGTTGGTGAGGCATGCCGGCTATTCTGCTGCCAAACAGAGCGAATCATCAGCGCCTTGTGCCGTCTGCCAGTCACCGGCTGTAGAATGTCTCGTCTTCAAAATGGAACAATGCGGCTCATACAAGCACTCATGGACTGTTGGCTTTGAGTGATATCATAATGAAGTCCTCCGAGGAATTAACCAAATTGCGTCATTTTACTTTTTAGCCCTTTTCAAGTGGTACATTTTTCACATTGACTCTCTGAGGCAGAAATGGTTTTAATGCTGTAGAGAGACTTCTCATAGCCTTGTTTCACAGATGATCAAGTTATTTATTGTATTTATTTTATCGTTATTTGTTTTATGGTTATGTAGGATTTTTATGTATTTTGAGGACATGAATCGAGATACAGTTAGGCCAACTGTAGCACAAGTGGACAACGGGGAGAATATAATTCTCCAAAGCACAAAATTAGAAGTCACATATGGGACCGTCATGGTGTCAAAGGCCCCGTTTCCACCTGGTATTAACATGTGGCTCGAGTGATGGGATCACAAGTGGTCAGCGCTAAGTACAAGTGGAAACGGGGTCACATGCGTCTCGAGATCCGATCACTCGAGCCACATTCGAATGTGGTCAGTGATGCATTTGGCCACATTGCATTTGTAGTGGAAATGGTAATGTGTCCCGGGCAACATCGAAGGATCGCCCTAAACGGAAAATACGTCATTATTTCTTCGTCTCGTTCATTCACAGGTTGCATTAGTTGGCTTTGTCCGTTCGGTCTAAACATTTGGAAAAGCCCATAAAGGCGTATGCCAACCACTTTTTGAAAGTGTAATCTTTTATATAAAGAAACTGATACAGACGTTTTCGAAAAACATCACTTAAACTGTATTCGTGGTGTTTCTTAGGGTTGCGTCTGTAACAAATTAATTCCTGTATGATAAATCTCGCGCTATAAATTAACACGGCACGAGCGAGTTTCTAGCAGTTTCTTTTCTGTCACACATGGCGACATGATCACATTATTGTAGAATGAATTCATTTACAGAAAACTACATCATGATATTGTGGCATATGCGAATATAAAGTGAGGCTTTATACCGGCTGTAGCTCATTATAATGGCCAATTTAATCAGGTTGCGGGTCGCGATGTTTTTTCCTTCTAACGGGCTCTCAGTAAAGACATAATGTAGGTGATGTAAACCATAGCAACTCAATTTTAAAAGACTTCCAAAGCACCCATCATTACGTGATTGCTGGAAGTGTTTTGAAGAGCTGATGGATTTAAACGCTGGTTAAGCGGGTGCATATGTTTTCCGTAAAACGTGTTTGATACAGACGATTAAAATGTCTTTTTTTTTGCCTTGTCATCATTTCAAAACAAAGTTACACTCGTGCGTACAGGTACATGAACAAGGACATAGCAGATGCAGCGAGAGACTAGCAAATGTGCGCGGTGCGCTTTGACACTCCAGCGGAAGTGATGTAGTAGTCACGAAATCTGAACACAAGTGGTCAGCCGAGACGCATTTGAGACGGATGTTAATGCCAGGTGTAAACGGTATGCGTTTCGGCTGACCACTTGTGATCCGATCACTCGAGCCACATGTTAATACCAAGTGGAAACGGGGCCTATGAGACGCTACCAGCTAACATTCTACTATAAAGTCTTGACTCTCACACGCTCGAGCTTTCAAATGATGAAGCTCGAAGGTTGCTCCGTTCCAAACTTTCACATGAGAAATCTGCTCTGATCATTCTCTTCCTCCCTCTCTGTGAACAAAAGCCTCCGCACATCCCTTTCTCATTATATCTCAATAAATTCAACTTGAGGCCTGCTATTTTTAACATGCGCCGCCACACACCCCCTATCGTGGGCCGTGAGACATTTTTCTTCTCCTTTATGTCCCTCGTTCACTCCCTGTTTTTTTTTTTTTAATTCCTGGAAATTACATTAAATCGGCCCAGGAACAATTTGTTCAAACTTTGGACATTGTTGTGGGCATGAAGTCAGGGTGTGCATGCAAGTGTGAGAGTATATATGCATATGAGAGGCACACACATGGACAGCATGGTCACAGCTGGTTTATGTCTCTTTTTTCGGCACCTATGCTAAACTTAGCATACTCAATATCTCTATTTTATGCTTGCACTATCATTCTCTCTATCTTTATAGCACAATGTCATTTTCCTGTCTCTTCATCTCACTTCCTCTTTTCCCTCTGCCCGTATGTTTCTATGGTCTACAATGTTCATGGATGCCAAATCTGCACATGAGAGTCCTCTTTTTCCCAAACAAGTCATTATACATTTTATAAGACTGGGGATGGGGTTAGCATTCATAGCTTTTTTTATGACTTTATTTAAATGAAATCATATAAACTCAGTTTCCTGCTTAAATGGATAATCTCACCTGGATACTGCAGACTTGCACCTCCTACGAACTGCTGCTGTAATCATAAAAACTATCCTGCGCTCGTCCCAGGACTCTTACTTACAATATGCTCATACCAAACACACTTTAAACACATTAGTGCTGTTTGTCTTTTCTCTATATGACTGTACACTGTACAATGATTTATAATCCACTATCGGGTGTCACCCAGAAGAGGATGGGTTCCTTTATGAGTCCGGTTCCTCTCGAGGTTTTCTTCCTCATGTCGTCTCGGGGAGTTTTTCCCGGCACTGTCGCCTCTGGCTTGCTCGTTAGGGTTCTAGATCTACATCCGGATTTCTGTAAAGCTGCTTTGTGACAGTGTCCGTTGTTAAAACCGCGATACATATAAAATGTAATTTAATTTGAGTTCATTTCATATTTTAATGCAGTTTTGTCGTCTCTGCTGAAAATGATTACAGCTACTTAAACTGGCCATTTTTTGTGAGAATTTCTAAGTCGTGTAAAACATCCAGCACACTCACGAAAATCCCACAGTGCACTGCAACCGGTTAGTGTCGGATGCTGAGCACCAATAACACACTTATTGAAAGTTTGTAGGGAATATAGGGAGTACGTTTCAGATACAGGCCAGGGTTTATTTTTCTTCCCCCTCTTTCTCTCTCTGTAACTCTTGCTCATATGCCAGAGAATTTGTACTTTATTTATTTCGGTGCGATAACGCAGCTATCCTAATAGCCCTATAATCCTAATATGTTTCACTTTTATTGTGCATCGTTGACTAAAATCGTGATGGGACACGCAAAACCGATGGACTGCTTCTCAAACAGCTCTGCCGTCTTGGATTAGTCTTCATTCTCAAACACGATCAACAACAACAACAAATTTACCAGTAATTAATGCATTATGCAGTAATTATGCATGTTGTTAACTATCTAGGCCCACTCGAGGTTCTAGTGGATCCTCTGGCCCTGTGTGGACCCTCTGCCCTGTGTGGACCTTCTTGCCCTGTGTGGACCCTCTGCCCTGTATGGACCCTCTGCCTTGTGTGGACCCTCTGCCCTGTGTGGACCCTCTGCCCTGTGTGGACCCTCTTGCCCTGTGTGGACCCTGTGTGGACCCTCTGCCTTGTGTGGACCCTCTGCTCTGTGTGGACCCTCTGCCCTGTGTGGACCCTCTGGCCCTGTCATGCCCCGGTGCATTGTGGTCCATAGACTTCTCCTCCAGGTTCCAGGCGGGGGCGCGCGCGCGGCTAAAGCTCCATCTTTCCATCCCGAAGCCCAGAGAGAAGCACACACACAGCAAAAAAAAAAAAAAAGAAAAAGAAAAAAAAAGGCAGTTGTGGGGGGAGAGAGAGCGTTTTATTTTTATTTTTAAAGGGCCAGAGCCGATTTGCAGCGGGCCAGAAACGGACTTTTCTTCCTCACCGCTAACCTGTCTGGAACTTAAAAACCCGAACAGGGACGACGTGTGGGACGGCAGTTACGATATTTAATAATAATAATAATAATAATAATAATAAAATAAAAACCCATATTTATATATATATATATATATAATCAGGGAGAGGAATTACAACAACAAAAAAGAGAGAAGCCTCTCCTTTCCTCTCGTCTGTTTCTCCCTCTCAGCTGCACTAGCATTAGCGTTAGCACTGCTAGCATTAGCGTTAGCACTGCTAGCATTAGCGTTAGCACTAGCGCCCCTCTCGCCTCCCCTGGCTCTGCCGTCGCTTTGGCCCTTGCTTTGAGACGTTTCCGTGGTTCCCAGTTTTAAAATCAACCGGCCTGGACTGGGAAACTTGGCGGGTTATGGTGGCCTGCATGTCTCGCGACGACGGCGCGATAACACGGTACGTGTCCGAAGCCGAGTTGTTGTTTATTTTGTTGTTTGTTTTTTATTTATTTTTTATTTATTGGGGGGTGGTGGTGGGGGGAGGGTTGTGTTTTTATATATTCGTGTTTTTCTTTCTTTCTTTCTTTCTAATTGAATTCTTTTCTTTCTTTATTTATTTGAAATCTCTCTCACGGGTCGGGCCACCCAATGCTAGCTGTTAGCATTAAACGAATGTTAGCCGGCGGAGCTAAGCACCAGCTCCTCTTCTCTTTTTCTGCTTTATTTGTTGTAGCTGCTGTCGGCGTCGACTTCGTTTGCTAGCCTTATGAAAAACTGGAGAGCGTCTTGGGTGGGTGTCTTTTCCTCCTTCTTCTCCTCCTTCTTCTCCTTCTTCTTCCCCTCTTTCGAGAAACCAGATTTCTATCCGATATGCTATTTTAAAAAAGAACCTTAAACATAAACCCCCTTCCCCCCCTTCTTCGTCTTTTTTTTCCCCCCCTAGGCTGGTGCACTTGTTTTATGTGTGATTGTTCCTGGGATAAGTGGGTTAGCTTGTGGGGGTTTAGCTTCTCGGAGCTCAGATGTATCAGATCACTCAACCCTTACACTGTCAGCTGCCTTTATTTCAGTGTTTTAATGCCACGATTGTTTTCCCAGAGTGACGTTCTTGGGGTGTTGATGTCAAGCCTGTAACACGCAGCGACTTGATGATGATGATGATGATGTTGTTTTTAGTGCACAGTTGCCATAGATGTTATAGATGTTATAGACGTTATAAGACGTCAGTCCCTGCCTTGGGTAGCAAAGCTAATGACGGTGCTGCACTCATCACTACTAGTGTTTTCATAGAGAAATCAATCACCAACATCCAGCCAGCTGGGTCCGTCTCCCCCCAAAAAAATCACACAGCCTACACACTAACCAGTTTAGGATTGTATTTGTTTGTTGTTGTTTTTTTAAATAATAATATAATTCATGCAAAATTGCGAGGTGCGTAGGAGAACGCTCATTCCATCTCGGATCTGTTTCGCATCGTTCACATCATCATCATTTGCATCATTTTTAGATACCGAGAAGAGGCTGGGATTAGTTCAGGGATTTCTCTTTGGTACGGTCCAGAAGAACCACGGAGGCCTCCGTGCTCTCTCGCCTTTAGGCTCATCAGTTTGGCTTTTTAAAAAAATATATAATTAAACCTTGGTTGAATCTTTGCCATTTTATTAGAAAAACTAAGCATTGGCAGTACACAGCTAACCTGCAGATAAGGCTATAACCTAAGTAACTGTCAGTAATATTTTTTCGAATAATGTCACGAAGATCTTGACGTATAGTTAGGTTCGAAGCACCCCCCCCCCCCCCCCCCCTCTTCCGCCATCATTAAGGGCGAGACCTTGGGCTCTTCATCTATTTTTTTTGATATAATTATTAATTAATTT
>JAOUQW010000010.1:12651895-12667996 GCA_028565825.1 Olivaichthys viedmensis | reverse complement strand
ATATACAAGTACAGTACAGTGAAATTTGATTCTTCGCATATCCCAGCATGTTGGTAAGCTGGGGTCAGAGCGAATATGGTCTGTGCTTCCTGTTCTTGTTATCTATTGTCTTGTTAGTTGATTAGTCACACCTGTTGCTTGTTACCCCTGGCTAGTTTGTCTAATTAAGCCCTCTGTGTTTGCAAAGTCTTGTCGCTTTTGTCTGCAGTTCACCCATTCTTATCCTAATTTTGACCCTAGCTATGGACTGTGACTACGATTCTTGGATTCGCCCAATAAATTATCGCTGAGTTTATGCACTTTATTCGCGCATTACACATAATCAAAACTATTTTGTTCACCAATAACATTAGCTCAGCATGCAAGTTGGGGTGTTCTGTTCCAGTTACCTTGTCGTCATCCTCTAATAATGTGCATATCGGCTGTGATAGGCTTGATGGCTTGAACCTATTTTGTGACCTCACAAACAGCGCTCATATGTAAAACTCACCAAATCAGGTTTTTCTTTTTACAGAAGAATTAAGAGTTTTAAATGGAAACGTGTGAATTTGGTGCTGTGGAAACAAATTTAACTCGAACACAAATATATATATATATAACATGATTTTTTTTTAAATGGTTTACTCTTTAAAAAAATAGTTTTTTTATATATATATATATATTTATATAAAATGTATTTATTATAATAATAATAAAATAAATAAATAAATAAATTAATTAAATAATAATGTTTTACATGGTTTTGCAGGAAGTTATTCGGTTTGTACTTCCGGGGAAACCCTTAAAGGTTCTATGCAGAACCCCACAACAGTGGAGTATTTACCTTTCAGATAAAGGTTCCAAGTACATCCCCTATAAGAAGTTAAAAACCATTAACCATCCTTTGAAGAACCCCTTTTTCCTTGAGAGCCATGGTTCTTCGAAGCAGTTTGTGGAGGCTTGATGAGCTCATGAGCTGGATCCTGGACTGGAAGTTGAGGAACACTGATATGGAGGATAAAGTGAGTTCTAAGATGAAATATATTAAAATATGGCAGCCTAAAGTTTTACGTAATGAGGAGAGTTTAAGTCCTTATTTTAAAAGGGTGTTAAAAAATAACTCAAGAACTGTACAAGTACAAGATATAATCTCTTCATCAAAAGATATACGGCACTAGAGGGAGATTTCAAAGAAGCAATAATCCCGATTTGTGTTATTAAGGAACCGCTGGAAGAAGACATTATGCGTTCTCTGAAATCAGAGCACGCTGAAGGATTATCAAGCCTTTTTTAAATTTATTTTAAGTGGGGCTCAGCATTGCTAACTCTGCAAGAAAAGTGCTGGAGTTGTGCTTTCTGAAATGCTGTCTGATTTGTTTTTTTCTCTAATTTGCTGTATATCACAGCGACTTAAATCATTAAACTCATATATATTTATATAAAATTTATATAAAATTTATATATATATATTTATATAAAATTTATTTATATATTTATATAAAATTTATATAAAATCTATTTATATTTTTATATCAAATTTATTTATATATTTATATATATTTTTAAAATTATATAAAATATATATATATATAATTTATATATTTTTTTGTTAGCTAGTTCAAAAGCGCTTAGTTCAAATAATTTCAAAAGTTAGTTCAAAAGCGACTAATTCAAAGATTTTGTTTTAAACCAGTATGATCAAAGTATCTAGTCAGTTTCCACACTAGTGTAGGCTTAATGGGAAATAAAAAGGCGTGTGCAAGTGCAGACTGTGTATCAAGAACTGTGCAGTGATTTTAGATCGTATCTTGTGACGAGAGTTTAATGAGCGTGTTTCCTGAAACAAAATGGTGAGAAAGCATTCTGACATGCCAGGAGTAAATGTGGAAGAAAATATTGTGAGGCTTAGGAGAGGGGGTAAAAAGGGGGATCATGGAGTGGATAATGGTCATACCAGGAGATGACAGAAAGGAAAATTGCAGATACTGCAAGTCAGAGAGATGTGCTCACCACCGTGACCTTGTTTCCCACGCAAGAACTAAAAAACACAAGAAAAATGCAGCTCCTTTTCCCAGAGCCCAAACTCCATTCGACACGAGTAGGCACACACAGGCAACACTGTCTCCCTCTGTTTCTCTCATTCACCCTCTGCAGAGCTTAGTCAGTCTGTTTGTGGAAGAGATGACGAGCCAAATGTGTGGAGGGGAACCAGGACCTCATTTCTTCATGTCTTCGTAAAAAACTCTCGCAAACATTTACTGTCTCTCTCGTTGGTAGTTGCAAAAACGTAATTGCTTTTCCATACAAAACATAATAGACTAGACTAGTTCCTTGTACCATCGAAACAGTTTGGGCTGGTTTCAGTCCGTTGTGTGCCGTTTTGGGATTTTGCCTGGACCTGGCAACCCTGGTCAACTTACTTGACTGCATTGCAGTTTGGTTAGAATTCCCCCAACTATTAAGTGAACAATCTCAAGCCCACCGTTACTGCGACGCTGTGATTTTATAGGTGATGCAAATTTATTGTTGACAGCCTACCATTCCTTGTGTGATGGAAAAGTAAGGCATAAAAAAAACAAAAACATTTTCTCTTTCCCTGTAAAAGTCTTTTAACCCTTTAAAGTATCTGCTTATCAGTGAATCATTTAAAATCATATTATTCAGTAACGACCATGAATTATTCAGTAACAACAGTAAAACTAATGGGAAAAGTTTGTAGTTACAGGAGAGAGGAGTGTGTGTGTGAGAGAGAATGCCAATTAACTTCCTTCTACCTGGGTAAAGACAACAAACTTTAAAAAAAAAAAAACGTTTCTGAGTAATCATCCAGCACTCAAGTTTGCATTTAAAGGTAAGGTTTTCCCAGCGATCCTGTCAAATTACAGTGGTGACTCAGTGGTTAGGGCGCTAGGCTACTGATCAGAAGGTCGTGGGTGCAAACCTCAGCTCCGCCAAGCTGCCACTGTTGGGCCCTTGAGCAAGGCCCTTAACCCTTCCTGCTCCAGGGGCGCTGTATCATGGCTGACCCTGTGCTCTGACCCCAGCTTACCAACATGCTGGGATATGCGAAAAATCAATTTCACTGTACTGTACTTGTATATGTATATATGACAATAAAGAAGTATTCTATTTATTATAAATCCCAGCTAATAACTAAATTGACAGTTTATATGCCAACTAACATTATTCAAATACATGAAGTTGTTTACTTACAGTGCCAAACTTGTTTATTGCAGAATTTGCCATAACTGATCAGAAAATTAAAATCCATTAAATCCTAGAAGGTGGCTAAAACATCTGCCATCGTATGGTAAACAATCTCTCTTTAGCTATAATAACAATGTCCAAACTCCTTAAATGACCATCACAGACCATCACATGACCCTAAATGCATTACTGAAGACAAATCTGGCATCGTGGAGAGTAGGGACGCCACTTAGACCTCTTGCTAGAATTGATCAGCTGCTGAGAAGAAGCAGGATTTCATTGGTCCAGACTGACCTCACATCCTGTTACAGACGAAAAAGTCAAACTTGGAGAGGTATTGCTCAGTCAAACTGATTGGCCTGTCACAAATAAGAGCTTTGTGGCCTCCAGCTAGTCTTTAGGAGATAATGAAAGAAACAGGGGGTGGAATGTTGTTCTTGAGTTAAGGCTTTGCTCAAGAGTAAAAGGTTAATCAGTACAAGCCCAAACCTCAGCCCAGCATAATGATGCAAAGTACTACTACAAGGGTGCTTGTGTACTGACTTGTTTAAACTAGTTTAATTTAACTGTCAAACTATTCAAAACTTGTCTTTGTTTTGAATGATGTGATTTTGAGTTCAAATAGATCCACTTATTTGCTTTTTCTGATTACCCGGATGTTTCCCTGAATAACCTGACAACCTGAACCTTGTGAATATAAGGTGCCAAATTACTACTACTGCTTGAAATCTGAATTCTCTACTGCCTGAATTTATTTGAACCTGAATTTTCTGATTCAATATATTCCAATATCTAAGACTGACTGATGAATCTGGTGAATCTGATTTAACACCATATACCTACTTTTTTATTTACTATAAGCTTTTGTTAATGCCTGACATTTCCTCTCACAGCAGTCCGCTTTCATACAAGTCTGAACGATTCTTTTAGGAGCAGCTGCGCCTTTTTAGAAATACAGTATTATGTGACATGTAACAAAGAGGACCAGTTTTGCTGTAAGCTTGAAGTAATTAGTGTTTATCGCTTTTCCAATAAAGTTGCATTTGCGGCTTCAGCTTTGTTAGAAGAATGAGAAAATGCTATGTCCTTTGTGCTTTCAAAGACTCAACATGATCTGCCAGCAACATTCAGGATGATGTGAATGCCAGTGTTGACTGTCCTGTCTCTGTCTCTGCCTTACTGTAACCCCTCAGGCTGCTTTCAGAGAAAACTTCCTGCACTTTACATTGACTTAAACCTGCTTGCTCTAACTGGACAATACCTGCCTATACTGACCAATCATCAAAAGGGAGCACAATAACTATCAAATTGAGCCAGTCATTGAGGGGGAGGAAAACAGTGCTTTTCCAAGACCCTCCAATTGAGAGGTCAAAATACTTGGGCACTTGTGGGAAGCCCCACACAGCGTTAAGCATGCACAGTCCTAGCCCCTTTTCTTATGGTAAATTCTTCATTGACATGCCCTATACTGAGGTGCCATGAGGAAGTCTGATTTATGGCATGGTAAAACTGCATTGTTCTATGGAGAAATTAACATAAAAAAGAGGGGGTTGTGATGGCCAGACTTTGACCATGACATGCAAACCCTGAACCACACTTGGGCCAGACAGGCCCTGTATTCTCCTTTTCGCTTGGGGGCTTATACAATAGAGACACAGTCTTCTGATCGCAGCAGGACATCTCTTCAAAAACAAGACATGAGAGTCCATGCACAGCTAAGACAAACAAAGACTCACTTTACTATAAAGTTTATAGTGTAGAACTATAAAGTACTGTAGTACTTTACTAGCTAGTGCTATAGTAACACTGATGATGCTGGTAGTATTAAATGTATGTTTTACTATATTTAGGGTTATAAAAAATGCCTTGTGAGCCAACTATAAGAGGCTGAAGACTGCAAGACTATATAGATAGATAGAGCAGCAGATAGATAAATTGTCACAGCAGCAAATAAGACATCACATTACGAGGACGCTACAAAACACAAATCTTACAAGGACACAGAGTTACAGACAATAAGTAAATAGGTAAGAAATAAGTCAAGTGATGTAGTGGGAAAGTAAAGTGGCAAGTGATTCTACTCCAGTGTCAGGAGATAAAGTGTCAAAGTGTACGACATAGCAGCAATAAAACAGGGTTGAATAAATAAATAAATAGTAAATAATTAAATACAGTGCACATGAGTGAGAAAGTGTGGCATGAGTTGTACATTGCCTAAGGACTTAGACGACACAGGGTGGATGAGTTATAGAGTCTGATGGCAGCAGGTATAAAGGACCTCCTGTACCACTCATTTGAACTCTGTAGATCAACCCAAAAGAGAAATAAACTATTCAACTCATGGACTTCAGCTTGTGTCAGTGCTGTGTGTAATATATTACAAATAAATCCATTCAGAAAAGCTAAAATCCAACTTAAGAGCAGTCTAGACAAAAGATAATAAGACCATAATGCTGATGTAAACAAGATTGAATTAAAAAATAACAATCCCAGTGTGGCTTTAATAAAACAGTCTGATAATTTTCCTGTTACAAACATCAATAATGTGTCTCAGTGATGAGCTGATATCACTATTCAGGGGTTATTTTCATCCCCTGTATTATGTCTTATGCTGAGTGATGGATTTTATTTTGGCAATGGATGGCAGTAATGGACATGAGAGAAATGAACAGGATCAGACCTTAAGGCACTTAACTGTATCCTTGGTCCTCTACTTAACAAACTAATGTGCTCCTTGTGTCTCATGCTAATGTAATGGCCTCTATAGAGCACAAAGCACAAACACAGTAAAACACTTGATAAACAATGCATTATTCTGCAGTGACCCCTAAGGGCTATACTGCAATGTCAGATTATTATACAGTCAGCTCCAGAATGATTGGCACCCTAGGTAAAGGGTGTTTCTCCTCCAAAGGCCCTGGGAACCTTGTTAGGATACATGGCATCATGAACTCAATGAAGTACCAGGAGATTTTAAATTAAAATCTGGCTGTCTCTGCCAAGAAGCTACAACTGGGTCGTGGTTGGATCTTCCAGCAGGCCAATGATCCAAAACATATGTCCAAATCCACACAAAAATGGTTCAATGACCACAAAATCAAGCTTTTGACATGGCCATCCCAGTCCCCTGTCCTAAACCCCATTGAAAACCTGTGGGGTGAGCTGAATAGGAGAGTCCACAAGAGAGGATCTAGAACCCTGGAGGATCTGGAGAGGTTCTGTATTGAGGAGTGATCTCAGATTCCTCGCTCTGTATTCTCCAATCTCATCAAGCATTAATATTATGTTATGTTGGCAAAGGGAGGTTGCACAAAGTACTAAATGCAGGGGTGCCAACAATTGTGACCCATGTGGTTTTGTTAAAAATATATATTTTTGGATAAAGGTCTATTATTTATATTAATGTGTTTCAATGAAAGGTTAGATTTCTCTCATATTTTCAGTGTTTAAAAGATTTAAGCTAATTAACCACAAAGACATTTTTTCATAACCTTTTTTTTTATCCCATCTTTACCAAGGGTGCCAATATTTCTGGAGCTGACTGTATATTATTATATCACTGCATATGAATACTGTATTAACCATAAAACAAGGGTATTTTGTGTGATAGTCTTCATTTAAGCAGTAATTATTCCTGTATTATGTATAAAAGAGAGAATATAAGACAAAAATGCAGTGGCACAGCAATATGACCCAAGCATCCAGGCACCATATTTAGTTGATCTGTGATGTTATGATTTTAAAAACTACAAACATTGAATATTCTAAGGTTGTTTTGTGTCATGTTGCCTGTGGAAACAACCCCGTCTCACTCTGAATGCATGAACATAATCTAAAGGGTTCAAACCGAATTCAGAAAGCGTTATATTAATAGTGTATTCTGTGGTTTTCCATAAATGTGGCTAACCAAACTATTGATCTGATAAACCATTGAAGGAAGTCTTTCATATGTCAATGGGGCCAGTACTCTTGTTATTAATGAGGCTCTTCTTATTAAATGAATAAACCACAATTAAGGCTGCCAGTTTTGCATATGAGGGATAATAGATTTCCATAAGCTACTGTGAGTAGATGGTTGGTTTTCTTATGAAAATCTGTTCTGAAGATAATTCAATGGTATGTCAAGTTACTTTTCGTCTTGAACAAGGCACGAGACGGTCATAGCTCAATTTAGCATTTGACAGCAATGATTTGTATTTGCTCCACATAATAATTTGTTGAGGAGTTAATGCATGGAAAGACTTTTGTTCTGTAAAAGAACTCAAAGTTTACCATTTCAAGATTTCCAATAAAAAGAGGTGCCTGCATGTCAATCACACATATGTCTCATCCATACACTCTTCATGATCAAAAGAGACAAATACCTTTAGAAAAGGCCAGGCTTACAGAATGCTATTACATATTGGAGAGAAAGGATTTTTCATTATAGTGGAGTATTTGGTCCAGAAAATGCTTTCATCTTTGCATTTTTCCAACACTCACAAATTTGTAATGGCTCAGTTCGCCAAGGCAGGGCTGGATGTCTGCCACTGGCTATAAGCAAGAACATTTTCTGTGTTGATATCAATTCAAAAATGGGCAGCACAGACACTTATCCATGGCTAGATAAATATGCCAGACTGTCATGCACTTTATGACACACTGATTTTCTCCTGGAGCAGTTTTATAAGCCACTAATATGCATATCTGGTGATAAACTGGAAATGTTCTTTGGTGCGGGGAATCATCAGATTTCCTATTTATATAACATGCTCTGAGGAGAGATTGATATCTTAGGACTCACAACTTTCTTTCTCTCGGTCTCTCCAGAGAACATTTGACTCAAAGAGGGTAATGTAATAGAAACAGAAGTCTAATTGCACTGAAGACACACCAAATGCATTGAACATCCAAGAGAATGGGAACATCTTGAGGCTAAGGCCCTAATATACAGCCTGGTAATAAAATCCCAAACAAGTATAACAAAAAATGAGAATGAAGATTTCCAGTCAGCTTGAATGCATAATCATGATTTCAAGTTTTTGAATAGAACATGACACAATACAATGCCCTTATTGGGACAGTAAGCAGGTTGTCTGTAGGTTCAGGTTATTTGAATTAAAGTCATTTTATTTACAGGTAAAATTAGATTTTGTTTATGGGTATTTTGAGGCATATTAGTTTTGTAGTTGGAGCACATTTTGTGTCCCAGCCCCCAATTTTGCTAAACCACAGATATTTCAATGTGCATTGACTGAGAACATATAATATAAAATTCTTAATATGAGCTTTAACTCAAAGTTTTTAGTCAATAGGAATGAACATCCTCATGTGCCATGTGTGTTGTTAAATTTGATGGTTTTACACATTTTACAACAATAGTGTGGCAGTGTGACAAAACTGGCTCTTGGCCTTTTGTGGTTATAGTGGCTTGTCCGCATCATCAAAGAGAGACCCATATTTCACTGTCAGTAGGCCAAGTGTGGCACAGCATGCCTCCCTAAGACTAAGAACATATCTTTGTCACAAACTGAGCAGCTTTTCTTCAACTCTAACCTGAACTTTTGTCGACATATTAGATTAACAGCACCATTAAACTTTGGCTAAAGGCTGCATCATAGGGAGCCATGATCTCTCAAGAAAGAAGGAAATGAAAGTGAATGCCTGTATGTGTACTTTAATTTACTGCTCTTAGGCCTAAAATCACTCAGGGGATGCAGTCTATAAAGCCAAAGGTAATTAAAAAGGCTGTTTAGTAAAAAAAATTCTTTTTTTTATCCTATTTTTCTCCCAATTTAGTCGTTGTCAATTCCCACCCACTAGCTAGTTCTCTCCTATTGCATGACAGCCACCAAACAGGGAGGGCGAAGGTTTCCTCCGAGACACCTGAAGCCTACCGCCGCATTTTTTCAAACTGCTGCTCATGCAACATCACAGGGCAGTCCCGTGCGCTCAGGGGAAAGCGCCAACTGCCCTCTTTCGTATGCATGAGTTCACAGACGCCCACGATTGGCTGGTGCCGCTTTTGATCGACAGAAGAAAAAGTGTAATGCCATCCCTCCCACCCAGAGAGCAGGGCCAATTACACTCTCTTAGACTCCCAGCCACAGATGGTCGTGGTATTGTCGGGGCTCGAACTAGCGATCTCCAGACGATAGGGCTAACGCTTTACTGTTGCACCATTCAGGAGCCCTAAAACATGTTCTTTTAATGGTTTATAAGTGTATTAAAAGGTGCATTATTTAACCAAACTGATAAAGACCTCCTTAACTTAAGGTTAAGGATTAAATGCTATGCTTTTGCTAATAGTGTTGTGTGGAACATATAGATTATTTTCCGGCAATACATCTCTTTATGTAATTCTCACAAGGATTAAAAGCTCAGGCAAAAAGAATATTGCCCACATTTTACAACAGCTATCACTTCCCTAGAATACAACTTTGTTCACATGTAATTTAGAAATTTCGTCCTTTGTTTACATGTAATTTGGTAAAGTACTATATCACCCTTTATTACAGCTCTATTACAACATATTTGGAGAACAGAGCTCTGTTCTGAGCAATGAACTACTATTCCCTTGATCTCAATGCTTTGCTCTTTTCTTTTCCACTCAAACTCACATCAGAGAGACTCCTGCCTTAATCTACAGCTTGTGTGAGAGGAAACTTCTTGATGTAGATGCTTTGAAATGTTCGTAGGTAGCAGTGGCTGCAGCCAGAAAGCAGTGGGCTGAGGTTAGTACCAGAGGTCTAGATTGTGGGAGAACGACTGGTCTCGATCAAAGGGCATCACACCCCAAACTCTAAACCCCACTCACGCTAGAAGACAGTCATGCCAGTCACTTCTTATGAAAAGGAAGTGAGCAATACACGACTCCTGTAGGTTGGAAGCAAGCGAGAACCATTTTTCATGGGTGAATCTATAGTGAATCACAGTTCATAATAACTCTCATTGAGTTGAGTTAAGGACTGGGCAACGTTTTTACTTGTCACTAACACCAAGCACATTAATGTTTTCTGACCATGTGAAATAATTTTAATTACATCGCTTTGCAATTTCAGTCTAGCTTGCCTAATATAGCAAGTATTATCCTCCAAACACTTTTTAGCTATGGGAGCAGTTCAAGACCAGCATTTAAGCCCATTGTCCGCATGAAGTAACTGATTGAACACAATGAGTTAATACCTTTCAGGATGGTTGTATGAGTCTGAAAATGTAAATTAGGTTAGCTCAGTATGTAAAAATGTGAAATTTGGTGTGCAGATCCACAGGATACTGTACCTATATAGAGGTAGATTTGCATTCATCACCCCTCCCGTCACACACACTGTATTAAATATCTACCACCAAATTTGAATTACACTCCTCCTGCTTCCCAAGCAACCCCCATTGCAGACTTATAAACTTCATCCAGGTCTATTATCAACACTCCCATCCCCCAGTTGGTCAAAGCTCCTGGCAGTGAGGTAATAAGGGCAGGCAAGTTGCAGGTAATGTAAAAGCAGTCATATTTGATTTTGTTTATCAGGGGCGCAGGGAGATTAATAAAGTAGATTTATCTTGCTCTTGCAGCTCTGACTTTAGTATTTTGGGGGATGGGTAATCCCGATGAGTCCGACTCCAGGCGCCAAACACCTAATTGGATTTTTTTAGCCGTGGAAAATCCAATCAGGGTCACCTCCTTTTGGTCTAACCAAACCATATTTTTAACAAACAGAACTCAGGTTGTGCTTGTCCAGTGGATGATTGCTTGCATGTGATTTCAGTATGACAAATAGCCATCTGTAGTTACGCTGAGCATGACCACATCCTTTTCCCAGACAGGATAAAGGTAAATTGGGTCTACAGGAGCAAAGACCACTCTTCCTATGGACCCATATAGGGAATCTCCTAAAATAAAGGGACTGTGTAACACAACAAAGGAAATACCACTGGGATAGTCGAGGGACTTCATATCTGTAAGGCCTTATAATTGGCATGGAAAGTTAAAATACATATTATTTATTTGACTTTAGACTTGCATGGCATGGTTTTTTATATATTCATGTAGGGTTCACTGTTTATAATATATGTTTTTAATTTAGAAAAAAAAAATCTTTTTTGGTTTGATTAACAATGTGCACAGCTAATACATGATTAAACTGATCAGGCCAAGTTATGATGTGTGATATGTGGGGCTGTTTAAAACTCCCAGGATCCATTGGTGGGTCCAGACTTACATTCCTCACTCTTGGAAATACATACCATTCCTTTGAGTTTCACTGTAGAATAATTCTTAGTATTTACTCAATAATAAGCTGGGAGCTAAGGGGTTAAACAAGGAGGATAAAAAAAGCTTGTCTCGGGCTTCTCAGGATGGATGCTTATGTAAAATACAGTTAAGGAAGGATTTGTTTTGACAGTTCTAAATATAATGAAGGCTGGATCCTACTTTTTCACATGATCTTTTCACACTATTCTGGCCTTCAAGTATAGAAGGTGATATTCTACAGTCTTCTTTTAGAGTAGGACATGTTGTGACAACATGTTATGATGTGGTAGATAGCAAGTGCACACATTCAAGAGCTGGTGCATTAACACTGGGTTCTTCACTATAGTAGAAGAGCTTGGCAATCTCTTATTAGACCCAATGGAAATGGGCCCTTAATATTCAGGACACTTCAGATTAGGAGGTCTGATTAAGCTTTCACATTGAAAAGTGGATATGGGCAGATCTAAATTTTAAATGCAATTTAACTCAGTCTAACAGGTATGAGGGACTGTAGCATTTGCTGGTCCAGATGAGCACATCGCCATTTAAATCTATAATTATACGTCACAGTGTCTGCTTCCACTGTCACAGCACACTGTGCTCAGTGGTTCATTAACACCCACACATACACACGCATTTCTATTCTTGATCAGCAGACCTAGACAGTACGGAGTACCGGGGAGAGTGCCACTGGTAAGGTGTTGCCAACATGTTGTCTGTGTGATATCAGCTGAAGTCCTGAGGAATTGCATGGTTCTCTGTATTTCCTTGCTTAACACTGCCAGCTGGACTTAGTCACCTGAGTTGATGGGTTACTGTGAGCACATACATATCAAGACTTTAGGTTGTCCCCTATAATTACCTGACTGTAAATATCCAGCTGGCATCCACATGCAGGGAGAATATAGGGTCACTTTTTCTGAGTGCGCTAAGCTACCTTACATCCTCTGTCTGCCATTGTATAGGTTCAGTCAAAGCCGGCCACGTCATTTATCTTTGCTCTCGCTTTGCTCTGAAAGGTGGACCACAGCTCCTTGCATTATTCAACATAGATATCAGCTCAGTGTCTGTGACCTTCTTTGCAATGATTACTTCCAATTTAAATCCCTGCCCCACTACACACATCATTGATATTTTTGTGTTGTTACTCTCATTCTGTCTGTCACTACAGACTAGAAGCAGTGAAAAGATATACCAGGATAGGACATGCACTGCATAATACATCAGCTCTGGACCTAAACATTCATTCCCACCTACTTAACCACATCCGGAGAAGTAAGGGACAGAGAAAGGGGAGGGTGAGGCGCTGCAGTTTCTCTAGAGATGTTTTTAGAGTTCCAGGATATATTTCTATTGAAACCATGTTTTTGGAACTTTAGATTAAGACCACTAGGTGTAGGAAAGAAATTAAATGCATCTAAATGATGGTTTCCTATATATGTAATTTCAGTTTAAACATTTTTCACTACATGTATAGCAGTAGAGGTTGCCAAGGTGACCCCTCCATCCTTATGTGAGTTAAAGTGGTTCACTGGGCATTGAGAAACAGGGCTGTTTACTATGCCCTTGCATGTCATCTCTTGGCTTAGAGGTATGTTGCCAAGTGGGCTGCCAGGGAAACAGCTGGTATGAGAGCTAAACTCTTGACCTGGTTGTAAAATCTGGAGTAAGGAGTCTCATACTGATGAATGTGTCTTTGGGTGTGCGTGTGTGTGTGTGTGTGTGTGTTTCACTTTGCTATAGTGTCATGGCCACTACGCACACAGACAACATACTAATGATCTGCATCACAATACACTTACAAGTGTGAATCATTCACAGCAACATTTCTGGTGCTTAGTTTTATTTATCTATTTATCTGTCTATCTATCGGTCTGTGTATGTGTGTGCATACCAAGTGTTATTCATTCTAGCAGATTACTGTCATGAGTAAGAAGAACACATACTGTAAGTAGGCCCACTAGACCACTGTACCAGTACCAATCTCTCACCAATCCTTTCCCATTTATTTGTTTGTTTATTCCACCTGCATAATCAGTCTTTCTAAGCCCACTGTAATGTGCAGGTGCAGGAGAGTGGTACAGAATGCAAGTACTTACTTAAAGCATGTTTTTTAGGGTTTTATGTTTATTAATCATAGTTGAAGTCCATGGTTGGGGTCAAAACACATGCAGACACGGTGGTCAAGATCAATGATCAGACTCCAGACAGGCAGGCAGAGATCAAAACTTGAGAAAAACTATAAGACTAAGAACAAGACTAGACAACTAGGATTAGAAAACAGAAAACAAAACTACAAAACTAGGAACCAGAAAACACAGCTCAAAACAACAGCTGTTACACCTTCAATACTTTGCCAAACACCATGCGGAGGGCACTGGGTGGTGCCAGCTTCGGACAGAGTGTCCACAAGGTCACAGGGCTAGTCAGGGACCAATACAGGGACAGTGAAGCAGGCAGTGAATGCCAGCGGATCAGGAAGCTTGTACACTGGAGGGTCAGAAGCTACCGCCATGCTTGCCTCAAAGCTCAGTGAACAGAGTTCTTCCAAGGAGGCTGGTGTTGCGGGCTATGTGGCCTGTCACTGGAACCAGAAGGAATTGATTTGTCCGTCACGTGGAATGGGAATACTCAGGAGGCATGACGAGAAATTTCGAAGAATCAGACCATGGCATGGGGAGAAAGAGAGGGCTGGGCTTACTGGACTTTCTCTTTCTAGCATGAGGGGTTTTCGCAGTGCGGTGCCTTACTGCACGAAGGAAGACACCAGGTCATTGCTCCATAAAAAACGTCACATGCTCCATGGCAACTCGCACCCCACACCGGGTTGCTACATCCTCCAGTAAGTATTTTGTAACAAGCTGGTGCAGGAGAAAGGGGCAGGGAGAAGTTCATACTCAAGAGCGTGTTTTTAGGGGTTATTCCAGTAATCATAATCAAAGTCCATGGTTGAGTTCAAAACACAGGCAAACAGGGTTATCAAGGACATATCAATGATATTAATGTGTCTTGACAGGATGTCGGAGGTCAAAACCAGAGAAAACCTATAAGACTAAGAACTAGACTAGACAACTAGGAACGAGGAAACAGAAAACAATACAAAAATAAGAACCTGAAAACACAGGCAAAACAACAGGATATAAATAGACACATTTGACAGGGTAATGAGCAACAGGTGAGATTAATTAACAACCATGGCAACAGAACAGGATACAATGACCATTTAAGGAAAGTGAGGGACCGAAAAAGGGACAGACGGCATACGAGGTATGATGGGAAAAGAGGGACATAATCATGACACACCCATCTTTCCGTTCTTGTCTATCAGAAGCTGAAATATTTGGAGCAACAAAATGATTGTTGTGAGAGAGCCTATGCCCCGTATAGAAAATTGAAATGAAAAAATAGGCTTAATGTTGATGATCCTGGATTAATAATTTAATAAATTGATGCCTAGAAATGCTTACAGGCTATGAGAGACTTGCCTTCATTTTGTCTTTTTAAATTTCACATTGCTTTGCGGCAATACCAGTCCTGTGTAAGGCCTTTGTGAGTGACTAGGGCGGGGGTCTTTAATCACATCCGCAAAGGGCTAGTGTGGCAGCAGGTTTTCATTCCAGCCAAATAGGAGACACACTTAATAGTCGTTTGAAGACCAAGGTAAGTTAAACAAGTGGAATCAGGTTTGCTTCCTTATTGGTTGGAATGAAAACCTGCGGCCACAATGCCCCTTTGCGGATATGACTAAAGACCCCTGCCCTAGAGTGTTGTAAAGGAGCAGCTCATCTACTTGTGTTGGCTGTACAGGATCTCACAGGCTGACAGGAATAATGAGCAGTGTGGGTGAAATGCAGCTGGCCTTGATCTCAAAGAAAGAGAAAAAAAGGTGAGGTTTATATTAAGGCTCTGGGTGTGTCTGAATTTACTGTGAGTCTTCAGGTGTGTTTTCTGTTCTCTATGTGCATGCATGTGCTTGTGCTTGTGTGGTTTTTTTTATGTGTATGCCTTTGTGTGTGCAAGCCATATTCTCTGCTGTGAATAGACCAATCGCACAGTGATTTTTGCTCGACCAACAGGAGCTGACCCTGTCACAATCTTCACATGTCTGGAGCATCTACGTCATTGTGTTATCCTCTGGTAGACTGACTTGCAGTAGTTCTCAGTCCCAGCTCACTTCAGTGTGTGCTCAATAAGTGTGTGTGGGCAGCTGCAGAAATGACTACGCAGTCCCTTGTGTTAGATGTACTAGTAAAAGTTTACAGCTCTGTGGAGCTACACTATCTGACCAAGCCTGAGAGAACAGGGTATGTAAAGTCCATGGTCCCCAAATCCACAAACAAAGTGCCCCACACACTCTCGTTATATTTGACGTTGGGTGAGTGTAACTGGGTCATTAATGATTCACAGTCCCCCACTCGATGACTTGCTGGCATTTTGTCCTTTCTCTCACAGAGCTGTCATACTGAACTGCTCCTGCTCTCATGGTAATGATGTGTTAGCAGCCAGAAACATCTCGGTGGTAGGGTGTGAATTCATTTTCCAGGTAATTGACAATAAAAAACTGATTATGTATGTGTGTGTGTGTGTGTGTGTGTGTGTGTGTGTGTGTGTGTGTATGCGTGTATGTATGTGTGTGTATGTATGTATGTGTGTGTGTGTATGTATGTGTGTGCATGTATATGTGT
>JAOUQW010000010.1:12633737-12645207 GCA_028565825.1 Olivaichthys viedmensis | reverse complement strand
ACACACACACACACACACTGTGGAAAGGGCTGTACGGGACACTCTCCCCACGGTCTCACACACACACACACACACACTGTGGAAAGGGCTGTATGGGACACTCTCCCCACGGTCTCTCACACACACACACACACACTGTGGAAAGGGCTGTACGGGACACTCTCCCCAGGGTCTCTCACACACACACACACACACACACACTGTGGAAAGGGCTGTACGGGACACTCTCCCCACGGTCTCACACACACACACACACACACACACACACTGTGGAAAGGGCTGTACGGGGCGCAGCACTCAACTCTGACAGTTTCAGCTACATCGGCGGAATATGCGCAGTTAATCGCGGCGTGCTGTAACGACGACGCTAAAAGAAAGGTAACAGCTATGTTATGGACTTTTTACGGTGTCATGCTCGGCTGATTCCGAGGTAGAAATAAAGCCCTGAAACCTTTGTGGCGTTTCAGCGGAGTTTTGGAGAAACCCTCTTCAAGCGCAGCGCTTCTGGCTTACACACAGTTTAGTTTGGAGCGTTGCGCTTTATGAGCTTCGGGTTAACTTCACTAGCGGACAAGGGTTTCCAGGTTTCATGAGGATTTCTTAAAAGGGTTTACAGGTTTCATGAGGATTTCTTAAAAGGGTTTACAGGTTTCATGAGGATTTCTTAAAACAAGTTAACCGATGAGCTGTTATTGTCGGACCTCATTTTCAACGCTGCGTTTTTGCGCGATGTGTCGGAAGTCATTCTCGTCACATATATATATTTTTTTAATTCATTCATTTATCGGGAATGTTCTAAAGTTATAAAGCTGAGAACCAGGCCAGCTCAGGGAGATATTTTCGGCCAGAGTTGGATGCTGCTGCAAATGTGCACGCCTCTCAACGACGCACGCAAATAACCAAGCCGAAAATCGAGCCGATCGCACTCTCGCTGGACTCGGCTCACTTTATGTATGTATGCATACTGAACGGAACCGAGTTACGATTGACTGTTCACGAAAACACAAAGCAGTGTTGTGGGAAGAACCCGAGGTTGGCCTATTTAAAATAAGCTGGTCCATGCCGATGGGCGGGCCAGAGAGCCAGACTTTAGAGAGGGGCTTACAGACTCCCCTCACAGGACCACCAGCTGTCACTCTTAACCACAGAGAAGAGAGGAGCACTTTTGGAAAGGTGTGATGGAAAGCTGTTAGTCATATCAGACAATCTACTGTTGTTTTTTGGTTTTTTTGCATGCACATTTTCCCCTTGTTATTTAATGGCTTCCTAAAAGGTAAGGGATATGTGCTTAATGAGTGTGTATGCTGTGTTTGGCGTGGTTTGGTGTACAACTGCTCAAAATGTTAGTTTTAGTAATACGATGTGTATATTGAAACTGACTGTGCGTGTCACTGACAGTTACGTAAAAAAAAAAAATATATATCTTTTCTATGAATATATGTGCTAAATGCATTCCTTTAATCGTTTAGAAGTATTGTTTAGTGCTGGACTGCTACTGGTTATTAAACATTTTGTGTGACTATAATGTGGCGAGAGGGAGAGATGAGAGATGAGAGAGAGAGAGAGAGTTTGGAACCAGAGAGGGCGTGATAGAGAGAGAGAGAGAGAGAGATGGTGGGGAGAGAGTGGGAAAGAGAGGAAGACAGATGGAGGGAGACAGTTGGTAGAAGAGGCAGATAGGGAGCGAGGGAGAGAGAGAGAGATAAAGGGAAAAAGAGATGGAAAGACTGAGATATAGGTGAGTGAGAAAGTAGCCTGACTCCTTTATCTACTCGTCTACCTTCTAGGCTGTTTCATCTGGGTTCTCTACACTGTGCTAGATTTAGACACGATTGCGTTCTTCGCTCATCTTCTCCACTGCTCAGGGTGTCTTATGCTGAGACGCAGTTCACACATTTTTATAATGGATAGCAGAGGGTGAGCCATAGCAGGAAATGAATCCGCTCTGCTGCTGTTCACCCATTTCCCACTGCCACCAGGCTTGTATGTCTGTGTGTCACTGAGCCGACTTATTTGTTAGTTTTTAGCAGTGGTGGGAAAACTCATTATTATTAAAGTTCGGTTCAAACAAAGTTCAAACAAGTTCAGTATATGATTGTTGAAAATGTTTATCTATTTTTTTTATATATTTCTCATTTCAGGCATTGGATTCGGAGCTCTGCTGAAGAGGATAGAAGAGAAGAGGGGTGAGTTTTTTACCCTTGTGTCACATCCATTTCCCTGATGTGTAGATTATTTGTGTGATATCGACATTTTGGAAAATATTCCAGCTGCTTCACGTGTTTGAGACATCTTGTCATCTCATACTTGGCAAGGACAAATAAGTAGATTCTTATCTGGGTGCTGAAAGGGCTTCACTGTCTGGCTGTTTATGTATGCATGGAAGAGAGAATGAGGTGAGATCCACCATTTATAGATTATTCGATACTTATTGTATATGTCTGCTACTGCTGTAGATACTGGATGCTATGTGAGGTATTGTGGTTATTCTAGCATTGTTTACTTTATTTATTACTTTATTGATTAGCTGATTAGCTCTCCTTCATCTGCTTTGTGACCTTGTCTTGCTCTGACCGTTTTTAAGCATGATGGTCAATACCGCTGCAGAACTCACCGAATACTCATTTTCTGCGTCAGTAAAGTCAATGGCAGAGAGAGAAGAGACAGTGAAAGTCTGTATCCGATTCAGAAGTTTGAAACACATCAGGCACACTGGGTTTGTTAAGAATAAGAACAAGAGCTTCTGAAGTCTGTTTACTCGTGCCTTTTCTTGGCTGCGTTCAGTTATGGTTGTCTGTTTGTGTGCTTTGCTAACAACAGGGGGTGAGGATGAGATAATACTGTTTACTCTGAAGTAGTTATGACAAATGTCATGAATATACATGAGTGCTAAGCATTTAAATCAGCAATTGTGTTACTGAAGAGACCTTGATGAGGATATTTGCCACTTTTAGAAGCAGTCTCACAAAGACAGCCGCAGAATGTCCACTGCTGCTGGCAGAATTTGAGCGTGGCTTGAAAGGCTGTGCTGAAAATCAATAAAGCTTTTTCATATTCTTTGGTCAAGGTTATTAATAGACATTCGATTGGCTGTACTGGATGTGCACTGTTTTATGTTCATCTGAAATGCGTGTGGATAATATAGAGAGGAAAAGTCATCTTTAATTGCAACAGAAATCCTTCATTCCTTATCACGTAAACAGTCATACAGACATCGGTTATTAAAAAACAGCACCATGTTTTGGCATCTTATGAGAACATACAATGCATGTTGAGTGGATTAGCATCAGAGGCTGAGGAGGCAGGTTGGTCTCTGCAGGTGAAAAGCCAATAAGATTAACCAGTATGCTTGAGATCAGCTGGGCCATGGGAGAGTGCAAAGCCTGAGCAGCGAACAAACAGAGAGAATGAGAGAGACAGGGAACGAGACAAACAGAGAGACAGACAGACAGCAAGAGGGCCCTTCGTCCTCTGTTCTTTTACATCACTTCCAATGGTGTGGAGGTCCTTTTTAGTTGGCTTAGTGTGATGCTGAGCAGATAGTGTTTGTTATATAGCTTTCCCATCTTCGCAGCATTTTCTTTTTTTGAATGTTCATATCTCCTTTACAATACAACACATTTTTATTTTCCCTGCCTATATACCCAGACATTACCTTAAGAAACGGTATAGCATTTATTCACAATGAGAAACAGAACTATATCCTGTGTTGATGCTTAAATTCAAGGTCATGGGTTCAAATTAAAACATCAAAATTTAATTTCTGAAGCCCATATAGTGACAGGGGAAATATTATCTCCCGCTGAGCAACAGTGTCACAACATACGGTTTATGTATAAAATAATTAAGTGTCCATCAACAAGTTCCAAATGTTCCATATGTTTTATGTATTTATGCATATTAATCCGCATACTGAGAAACAAATAGGAACATCATGTTGCATTTTATATTGGCTGTTGCTTGAAAGTATTCTATAACAGATCTAGCTGGAATGACACTTCCCATTATTATACTCCGTAGTTGTTGTTCAAGTGTGCCGATGATGTGATTTGTGCGCATGTTGTTATTGTATGTGTGTTGAGAAAGAGACGGTGCATACTGAGAGTTTTGCAATGGTGTTTATCATTTGATTTTGAGAGATGAAATGGGATTTATCTGGCTGACCTCTACCAGTAATTATTGCATTGGTATAAAGTAGTAATGGGCCGAGTCCTCAAACACACACATAAAAAAAAAACTGTTGATTACACGACAGTTTGATGCGTGCGTGAAATTATTTTGCTTTACCGGCACTAATTTAATAACCGAAGTATAACATTTAGGCTACGTTTCTTCCTATTAAATTCCTATTCACTATGTGTGCTCACTATATAGTGTATAACATAATGGCATTGTAGAACCTACTCAGTGCACTATATGTCCAGTGAAACTCAATCTGAGCGTCACCTGGCAGGTATGCACAAATATCGGCTTGATAAGCAATAGAATATCGTAGAACATTCTTACTAAGGTTAAAGTATTGGCACACTTGCCTTTGGTTGGGTCGCTGGTCGCTTACCGCCATTACTGCAAACTTACTGTGTCTCGTGTTCAGTAAGAGCTCTATGAGGTAGACAAGCAACAGCGCCATTCACATTGTAGTGTAAAGTAAGCTATAGGCTATTATTTTTTAATTTAATTTTGTGTCAGGCTATGAATAAATCGATTTGTGAATTTTGTGTAGCATTTTACTAATAGCATTTTACTAATCATTTGGCTACAGAACTATTACTCCATTTAGTCGACAGCTCCTGCCCTTTGGACCCTGGTTATTGGAGTGATTATGCAAAAACTTGTTTGGTGCGTTATTTGTATATTAAACCGTGCATCAGAAATCAGTCAGGGTTCAAATGTGTTGTCGATTTTATAGCTATTCTTTAGTCTGCTTTTTGACTGTTGAAAGTGTGAGCATAGGTGCTATCACTATAATATTTAATTTGGGTGTATGAGGAGATATTGGCTTTTGTGAGTTTGTTATTATGCTGCTCTGCAACAATGCTGCATTCTAATAATAGAAAATAGAAACAAATGTGGCTAGCACATAAGCCTAGCCACAATAGCACATAAGACTAGCCGCAATGTGTATGTCTTGTTTTTGTTGTGGTTGGGTTTTTTTTCTTTCCGCCCTTTTGGTTTTGTTCTTACTTTTTTAACGTAGGCCTATTTCACAGCTAACTTTGTTTGCCACTTTCTTAGTTTCTAGATAATTGCAGTTTGTTTAGTTGTCAAATGCAGACTGAAAAGTTGGCTTAGTAGGGGCAACGGCAGGTTCAGAATTTGACCTTATGATTCCACGCTCTTCTTCCAAATCTGAGCAAAGCATGTCAGATTTTTTCAAATGAATACATTTTTCTATTTTTGTATTTGCTAAGACAACATTAATGGTTAGATGAGTAGAGGAACTTTGAGTAGTTGCTGTTACCTAGCTACCGGTGTTCCTGGTAGTCGGAATAACATGGGCACAGGCTACCAAGTGAAAAAAAAAAGTATATATAAAAGCATGGGTCGGGCACTTTTTAACCAATAAGATTGTGGGGCTGGCACGACCTCTTGTACTTTTACATGTAGTATAGCAAAAACTCATTAAGTCTTTGGCACCTCATGCCTGCCCATAGAATTCCTGCCATTTTCCTAACCTGTCAGTCACAGTGATGTAGCCAGGTTATGGTGTGATGTTCAGTTATTTCAGTTTACGTAGTGGCACAGACATCTGTACATCTGTAAAAGCACACTGCTGATGCAGAGTTGGATTAATTATGGACTGCAGGGTACATTATACCTACTATAGATTATTGCTTAAAAGTCTGGTCTGTGCCAGAGCTTATAGCACTCTTTTTCCACTGTGACTGCTATCAGCACTTATTGTGGCATTATCATGAAAATGATACATTTAGCTTTGCTACAGTATTTATGCTTTTGGCTTTGTTTCGGATAACTCACTAATATTTCGAATTTTACTTTGTCTATTAAGTTTACATAATACACTATTAGAATTGTAAGGACGGTTATTTGTGCCACTTTCTAACAACGGTTATCTGGTTACTTGCCTATTATTGGACATCATTGAACACTTCATGCGTCTCGAAAACAATTTCATGTATAATGTGTGTGATTATTAAGCTGGTAACATACCAGGAATCTGTGAGTGGCTCTGCAGACATAACCTTCAAAAGCCATTGATGCGCTTGTGGAATGCCAGTCAATGTCCATTGGGCAGTGAGTGAACCTACAGCTATTGAAACGTCCATTAAGGGACACGGCTGGGTGAATGCTTCATTGGTTGATAGATCCACATTAGAGAGGGTCACTCAACTGACCAGTGCACATGAACAAAGCCTCATGGTCAGCGGCCTGTTGACCTCAGCTTTAAGTTGGGAAACTTGCCGTCACTTAGGAAGACATAAAGATAATATCTTCCGAGAGCAAATTTCTGTCAGATGATAGCAGTAAATCTGCTTTAGTGTTATCTCTGGTCATTTTAACCTGCCTTCTTTTACGTTAACGAGATCTGTTACATTGAATAGCAAAGACCAAAAAAAGCTGTTTTTGCAATTAAAACGTGTTTACTCAGTGCATCGTGAATAAGGATTGCTACTCTCTATAGGCCGTATGGAAGCATTTTGCATATGAATGATAGTGTGCTTGTGATTTCCTGCAATCGTTAATGAGGTAGAGCAGCAAAGTTCAAGTCTGAGTCTGAGAATTAGAAGTATTATTTGACTTAATGATGCAAAAAATAAATCAAGAAAATATCCATAGCTTCACTCTAAACCAAAGTGTTCTCCAAACCACGTTTAGTTGGCGGAGGCACTTTCCAAAGTCGTAATTATGGATTCCAATTAGTTAGGGATTTGCGGCAAATGAAGTATTACTTAGCATAACTCTCTCGGAATTAATATCATTTTCACAATTTCAAATGTATCCTCACAAAGATGAAAGCTGTGTGATATCTTCTTGCAGTTACTGGGAAGAGATTTCTCATTAATTGCATTGCTAATCCCATATGTTTGATTAGGTGCTGCCACTATGAGGTCAGCTGATTCTCCCTCACACCCGTGGGCTGCAGAAAGCACTGATTTAACTTTCTCACAGTTTGAAAGAGGTATTGTAGGCTTGGGGTCTGAAATTGAATGGCCAGTCTTTTTTTCTTTTTTTTTTTGAAAGCGGTGAAGGGAAATGGATTGGTATTCACCTGCAGGGATTGAATGGGATTAAGGAGTGGCTGGACTTGCCCTGTGCCATGACCTTCTCTGATTCTCATGATGGATATTGGATTATTTCATGACAAACACAGTGACACTCCACAGTCACATTGCTGATTGATCATGTGTCCGAATGTGTGCTTGCAGTTTTGCACCAGTTAATGTGTCTGCCGTTTCCTCCGACATCAATCGCAATATCAAATAGGTACTGTTATAGACGTACTTCAAAAATGATTTTTGCCTTATTTTTAAATTAAACTAGATAATTAAGGAAACACTAAAAAACCAAAACACACATGTCCTTTCATCCTCCCTCTCACTATAATGAATCTTTCTCTCTCACTCTCACTCTCTGTCATGTAGTTCTCACAGTCTGTCTTTTCTTCTTCTCTTCATCAGGGAGTCTGATTTGTGCAAGCCATGCACAATAGAGACAGGGCTGAAATGGGGAGAAGCTAATGAGTGAACGCTGCCTTCCACTGTTACATATAGGTCTACCCTGTGTGGCGGAGAGCCCTCACTCACAATAGACGGGTTTCAGAGGTCTGCTCTCTCTTTGATTGTATTTCCTGGCACTGGGAATACACTGTTCGTTTGACTGTTAAATGGGAGCAGGGGATGGGGACCACCTCTAGCGTGACCTTTGAGAGGAACAGGTGGGAGTAGGTTTTAGGGAAGAGTGGAGCCTTTTGAGATGGTAGAAGAATGATTAGGTGGTGGAATAACTCAATTAAAGTGCATCTCCCAGTCCTCATTCCCTTTTGACCTAACCCAAAATGTGTCAGTACTGAATGTACAGGCAATTGCTTCTTATATAGTGACTAAGAATGCATCAGATGGGCACCTTTCATTTAGTTTCTCTCAGGTTTTTTTGTTGCCATAGTCACCTGTGTGTTCCATTATGGGATGCAAAGTGCTAGAGGACTAATGACCTGTTTAACTGAGCAAGCGCAGCAGCTCCCGTGCGACGAACGCAGTTTGCACATGCAGCATTGACCAGTTAAATGAAATACTTGTTGAGTGGAAAAATAAATAGGTGATGGATTAACATACATATTTCTTATGGGTTGAAATATGTGGGAGATGAGAAATAGGTAGAAATATATACTGTATCACAGTAGCATAAGCTAATATATCAGACCTACTGGTTCTACTTTTAAATGTACTGTGTTTTACTACTGGGTCATCGCTCATCTAACCCCTTTGCTCTGTGATATGTTGACAAGTGAAAAGGTTCTGCAGGACTGATGATCTCAGTTCGCAACAATGGCGCAGCAGTAAGCCGAAAGCACTGGCAATGCTGAGAGTCAGCAGATCCTAAAGCTCAGGAGAGAAAAAAGCCCATTGATTACAGATTGTGCTAGAATGACACAGGCAGTGCGGTGAATAGGCTCCTCTAAAAGACCTGAGGTGACTGATTTTAAGCAAAGATACACTGTATGACCACCCACCCCACCCTACCACCCCACACACATTAACTTACACATTAGCATCACAATGATTATCCTAAATGTGCTAAAATTACTCATAAAGTTTTTATATTCAGTTTGAAAATCTTTTGAAAGCAAAATGTGAGTGCATAAGGTAGCACTGTGAAAGAAGCTAAAGAGAAACGTGACAGATTACAATGGACTCTGGCTCAGAAATCTCACACAAGCTGGAGAGCTGAATTAACTGTATGCCTGTGCTGTGTTACCCTCAGTGTTCATGGGAAAATTCTTTCAGTTTACGTTATTTCAAAGGATTTTTGTTTTTCAGTCTGTAATTTCAATCTTCCTCTTTACAATTAAAATCAACACTGAACAATGTACTAAACAGTGTACATTTCACTGTGTGCTTAAGATACAAAGCTCTCTGTTCCTACTTTGATTCATGATGCTTTCCAGGGGCCATTTTAAGTGAAAGCCTCAACAGTAACTAATTCTCAAGTTTTCCAATTATTTTATTGATCTACCGTATCTAATGTTTTATTTACTGACAGTCACACAGGGAGAAGCCATAATTTATTTGAGCAGAGAGAGCTGTGGACAGCATAATCTTGGAGACAGGGTGGTTGTATGTTGTATAATAAGTAGCTAGTTGTTTACTGTTTATACCTGCTGGTGACATTTGATTCATATATATATATATATTTCTCCTTGTTGTCTGTAAATAATGTTGATGTTGAGCGAGTGCTTGTGTAAGCCAGCTTTGTTACCATTAATAGAATTAATCTTCTAATGCTCTTTCATGTACCGTGTGTGTGTGGGCGGGGGTATGTATGGTCCCTGAAGTCATTGAAGTAATGCATAATGATTTGATCCTACATGTGGGTGTTTGCATATATGTACAGTATGTGTGTGTGTTTGGGAAATTTCTGAGCATAGTCCAAATTCTGCACCAACGCTATTGAGCTGTTTTAGATCCAGTTATTTACATATGCAAATGAGAGCCCTATGATCTCCATATGAATATGCGGAACTCGCTCCTGTTTACTCGCTCATAGATTTTTGGATGTGTGTAAAACAGACTGACTATATTATATGATTATATAAAGGACATCATGGTCCCATTCGTTTGTGTGGCAATGTTTTCCCTGTGAAAGTACAAGGGCTCTCTAAGGTCAATTTCAGCGCCGTAGTTCCCTCTCGACTCCCTGCCTGTCCTTGATCTCATTTTAATGACTTCTAAAATGGTTTAGGACCCATAATCCCGCCTTTGATGCGCTGCTTTAAAGGTTAGGAGGAACAAGGGTGGTAGACAGTGTTTCTACCTGCACACTCTAGTGTAGCAAATTAGAATGACAGCTCGCGCTTCAACAGGAAGGCACATCTAGTGTGGCTCTTAAATACGCGTGTGTTTGATTACATTATAATTACAGTTGTGTGCAGTCCTCAGCTTTGCTTTACAGTTTTCTCAGCTGTTATGTTCAATGTAGAATGTTGATATATGTTATGTGGGAACATAATGTAAATCTAAAGCCTTGATGCGAGTACAAAGCTATGTAGTAATGCTATGACAAACTATTTGTGCACTTGTGTGATTTAACTGATTATGCGGTATAGAGACACAGTCGCAATGCAGCTTTGTTTTGCATGCTAACAAGGCCCTTTGTTAAAACAGTTCCAGCTATTAGGATTTTAACATACAGCAATCTGAGAGAAGCTGTTTTGGGTTGTTTTGTTTGTGATAGCAAATGGAGGGTGAGAGCGCTCAGGGAATATTAATGAGTTTGAGATTGAGTAAAGTAATGAATAAACTCAGTGAGAAAGAATTGATAAATATTGCTTTCCCTATTGTTTTCTATGTGTCAAGCTAATCTGCAAAATGGCACAAACCATTAACCATTTCAGTCTTTTTTGGCGCTTGTTGCATTTTAGGAAACAGTTCTACAGCTACCACAACCACAGATTATATGAGCCTAATGTGATACTATGTTTCAAAAAGATTTGATTTCTATTGACATCAGTGCATTATATTATGATAATAAGAGCCATATCATGGAGAACACTGAATCGTAAACAGTTTCGTGTGTAGATGTTTTAAAAGACGTGAGCCATGATGCTGAATCATGTCTTTCCACTAAACTATGTGACATTCGTCGAGTTAAAAAGCTACTAGAAAACAAACAATGATCATTGTTAATTTGTATAACATGGTTTTTTTTGTTGCGCTTATGAAAAGGGGACCAGCTTGTTTAAACTGCAGGACCCCAATTCATATGTTAACTATCTGGGTTATTTGCATACCTCCTCTGCAATTATAAAATCTAATGAGAGGCTTATGCGAAACGTATGCTCGGCCCGTGGTTGATGGAATGCTTTTGGGCAGCCGTCTTTGTAGATAAGAGAAGTAGGAGAGAATCTTGCACTAATAGAATCTTCAAACAGACCTGCTATAATCTTCAAAAAAAGATCCCGATACGCATGATTCACCATGAAGGTATTAAATAATTGAAAAGTTACTTATGCTTCAAGGACTTTAAATAATTCAAGAAACATATCGTTGCTGTCCAATGAAAAACATGTATCTCCACTTTTTGCTATTTTTTTTTTTTTTTCACATATGGAACGTGGGCAAAAACCTCCATCTACCCCACAGCAGTTAACATCTAAATGG
This sequence comes from Olivaichthys viedmensis, assembly GCA_028565825.1. Classification (NCBI taxonomy): domain Eukaryota; kingdom Metazoa; phylum Chordata; class Actinopteri; order Siluriformes; family Diplomystidae; genus Olivaichthys; species Olivaichthys viedmensis. Next base: position 12,633,868 of record JAOUQW010000010.1, on the reverse strand, counting down.
CCAATGAAGAGCTGACAAATCACACCTTCAAATTCGGATTTATTGTGTTATGATTAATGATATGAAAGTGTTTTTTCGTGTTCCTGAAAAATTGGAATTTTGGAGATACATGCTTTTCATTGGACAGCAAC
>JAOUQW010000010.1:12615083-12626388 GCA_028565825.1 Olivaichthys viedmensis | reverse complement strand
GAATAAGTCTGTAATGTAATGAAACGTGGAGAAGGTGAAAGGGGTGTGCAGACTTTCCGGCTTGACTGTATATGTATCAACTTCAGTTTTAGCTCATGTAAGTACACAAGTGTATCCTGACAGATGTAATCTCGCTCAGGTAATTACACATGTGTAACAGGGTTAGGGTAATTCCATTTGTATGAACTACTGGTTTTCCAATATGACTTATAATAAGACCTACATACTACACAGAAACTGACAACTCATTTTAAAGTAACCAAACAGAATTAGCTGGAATAATATCTATAACTTAACAGTACCTACATACTAACTAATTACTGTACAATATTTGTTGTACAATGACAACCCACAGAAAAGCCTGGAATGTATTTGAAAATACCTCCAAGGCAATGGCACAGGAACTAGACAGTTGCTATCCTGTTGCTGTGTAAGTACTGTCAAATTACAGATTGGTTTAAAGCCGACCTTTTGGTTGGGTTTCCGCGCTACACAAGCAGTGCAGCTATGTAAATGTTAGGTAAGTTGACATTTCCTGGTCAGTTGCAGTGTACGGACCCTTTTAGATAATTACACACATTCTGTTCCAAACATCAGAAAGAAAAGTCTTATTGGAAAACCATAATTTCATACGAGCACTGCTCTTTATAGTACTTTTTGATATTTAAAAACTTTTCATTTCATTATTTTTGAAAGCACCTTTGCTTTGCGTAATTTGTTTTACATGTGCCCAAGACGTTTTCACAGTACTGTATTTACATAAGATGTGATATTATAATCCGTCTGTAACACTTCTTACATCAATGCATTTACATTGTAGTTGCATGTATAGTTAATGTGTCACTACACAGGTATTAGAGACGCTTAATATAAAGTTGGACCCAGTGTTTTGCCTCATAGTTAGAATCCAATAGTATTTAATGCATGTGGAGTGATCGATGAGGGGGCTACTAGCAATGCCATACGTCTGTAGTAATTGTCATGGTTAATTGAACTCGTGCAGGGCGTAACAGTGGCGTAAAGGGGTGCGTTATAAGTGCTGATTAGTCTCATTATTTATCTTCTTTCTAAAAATCTCATATATCTATGTATTTGAGGTACTATCATGGTGTCTTCTTTGCTTCTTTTTACTGTGGCACATTTTTCTACATTCCATCCTTCAATTGTTCCCTCTATCCACATTTCTCCCTCGTCCCCTTACTGCTTCACATGTCTCCTTACTTTTTGGCCTCAATTCCGACTCTCTTTCCTCTCGTGTAGTTAATATTCTCTCACCCCATTTCTCATTGCAGTAGTGGATGTTCTTGTGGGAACTGTGTCCCTGATTGAGGTGAGAGGTGAGACGTCTGAGCCCAGTGGTCCCACATGCTCATGATGGACAGGCCGAGAGACTGCTGCACGGCGCTGCTGGTGCTTTTCCTGGCTCATTTGGTCACAGCACTGGAGGTCCCTCTTGACCGTGAGTACCGAAACAAATTCAGGCAACACATACACACACATAAACACACATATACACGCATACACATGCATACATACACATTCTTTGCAGTTTCCCCAAGCTCCCTCTCACATTTCAGGCACAAATATTTCTGTCATTACAAGTCTAAAGTAAGGAGTCAATTTTGTGCCAAAAGTATTCAAACTAAATTCTAAGACCGCAAGCAATATATTAAGCATCTAAAAATGTTGGAAATACAAATAATAATTACTGAATAAAATGTTTAAAAAAATTCTTGGTTCCTTTACTACTCTTTCTTTTTTCAATTATCTAATTTTTTCTTTTTTTTTTTGCTTCTGGGACCTTTTCTGGTTTTTTTTGCTATTGCAAATTCTTCCACTGTTAATTATGATTAGCTCCATTTTATAATTAGCATTATAACATTTCTGTGGTCAAACAGTTGTCTTCACCTCATCTGGTTGGGATGCAGTTAAAGTAAAATCTTTAAGAACAACAGCTAATAGGGTCCAGCCAGCCTCATTAAAACCCTGTGATTATTCTACATTTACAGTACCTACAAGCACCTACACAAACAGTTCATAGAACATGATAACTAGCACTCTGCTGTGAATGGGATGCTAGCTAACTGACATGGAGTTACTACATTAGCTACCAAACCCATGATGGTTAAAATCGTTATCAATTATATGAACGATTCTAACAGTAAAGTAAATTAACAGAGAAAGAAGACTATACAATAGACTAAAAGTGGCCTTAGATGCAAGGCTTTCTGTTAACCTAGCTGATTAGTTGACTACTTGTTAGTCTGTCGCTGTTGCTCAGCCGATTGGGGTGAAGACATCTGTATGACCATAAATGAATGCACCCACAAAGAAGGCAGGAGCTAATCATAAAATAGAAGCTAATTATATTTCTGTTAACAGTGCTTATGTAATGGAACTACATTTCCAGGCTCTTTAAAACTACACTAATATATGATTTTCTTTCATACTTGCTATTATTTTCCTCTCTGCTGTTGGGGAATAAAGCAAAAGTTCTGGAAGGATGTAAGTCATTTCTTGGTGTGATTCTCTGTCTTTTTTTGACAGTTTGGTTTGGACTTTGTTTTGATGTTGGAGTTTCTGTTTGCTTGTGTTGCATATGACGTAGAGGCCTTATTCCGCATGTACCCACTGTGCACTGATTTCTAGCTTAATTTACATTTATTCATTTGGCAACCGTTTTTATCCAGAGAGACAATTGAGAATAGGATACGATACAAGCAAGATTTGCTCTTGTGCTTTCATCGGGCAGTTCACCCCTAAACACATGAAGATACTATAGATGTTTATATGACTGTTTGTTCATTGACATGTTGCATGTTAGCTTTGCATTCTGTCTTGTTGATTTGCTTGCCTTTGTTTTGCTTAAATAGAAAACTAGAAAACTATGACTGCATGACATCCTGTGTTCTGGTTTGCTTGTGTGTGTGTAACATAGGAATTGAGGGCGAGTGCTTGTGTCATTGCGGTGCATTGGTAAATGGTCGGAGTAAGTAATGGCATCTCTGATTAATTTGTTCTGTGTGTGTGACTTTAGTGTCGCAGCCTCCAACCATAACCCACCAGTCCCCTAAAGATTACATCGTCGATCCACGGGAAAACGTCGTCATCTACTGTGAGGCTAAAGGAAAACCTCACCCAAGGTGAGAAATTTATGCTGTGGGCAGTTATGTACGATTGACTTTACATACATTGTAATCATCTCTACATAAATGGTAAACATTGGAATCTAAATCATCTTTTAATTGGCCATAAAATGCCTTTGTACAGCTGTGAAAAAAACTGTCGTCAAGAATAAATATGTCAGTACAGTAAAATGGATAAGAACCTTTGAAAATCCTAGAAAGTCTATATTACACTAAAGATAAGAAAGCTGCAGGCAACTAAAGGATATAGTTTAATTATGTTATGAATAGTCCTTGGTTTGTTATCTCTAAATTTCACAAAGGACTTTGATGAATATATCACTTCTGAGAAACTCAATTAAGCTGAAGAAAGATCAAGTCATCCGAAATTTAAGTTTGCATAATTACCAATGTAATCTTTCTATATCTGATCGTTTTGCTTTGTCCTGATGTGGTGAGTAGTTTTTTAGGTAGGTTGTAATTAACATTACTGCTGCAATAATATTCTCTGTTGATTATATTTATATATGTGGATTAATATATGGTATGTCATCTGTATAGTTAAGAACCAGTGGGAATTATAATGTTACTTTACATAGTTATGTTACAATGATGACTCATAACTGCGGGGTTATATTGACCATAACCCATACTGAAGGTTGTGCATGAGACTCAACATTGTTATTTTGTTATATGGCTAAACTCATTGTGCACTCACAGCTTCTCCTGGACCAAGGGCGGCATACATTTTGATGTGGATAAAGACGCTAAAGTGACCATGAAGCCTCATTCAGGCACTCTGGTCATTGACATCAGTGGAGGGGAGAGGGCCGAGGACTATGAGGGGGTCTACCAGTGCACTGCACGCAACGAGCACGGGACAGCTGTCTCAAACAACATTGTGATCCGCCAGTCAAGTATGTTAGAGCCTTTTGCTAGTCAGATCACTGACGTTTGTTCATGGTCTCTCTCTACTTTTAGCTTGTTCTTTAAGCTCATTTGTTTCTTTTAAATGTATCATCTCATGCAAATTATATTACTTTCTTTTTGTCATTTATGTGAAAAAAAGACATGTTTGCTGTCATCAAAGCACTTATTTTGAAAGGTATATAAATTTAAACACAGAGCATGCAGAGTTTCCTCAATATTCCCATCGTATTCTCCTCATGTTGAAACATCAGCTTTAAAGTCAGCTCTTTCCCATTCATTCTTTCCCTCATCACTCCAAAAGTCACTCATTTTGCATAGTGGATCACTGCTCGAACACATATAGAACTCCTGTAAACGGCAGTGTGTTGTGTGTTGTGATGTGTCGTGTAGGATCGCCTCTGTGGTCGAAGGAGAGAATCAAGCCAATCATCATACAGGAGAGCATGCCTCTAGTGCTGCAGTGCAGACCTCCTGCAGGACTCCCTCCTCCTATTGTCTTCTGGATGGACAACAGTAAGCTTTTTCCTTCAGTCTCCACTACACCTCATCAGGACTCTCTAATATGCTCTTATACACACACAGAACACAGGGCCACATGCTCAGGCTTTGCAGCAATCAATCCTCAGCAGCACAGTGACATGTAATTAATAAATTCACTGGGAAGGTCTGGTTTTGCAACGGTGTATGGAGATTATACTGTCAATCGAAATGAGTTATCTTGAAAATATTGTGCAAGATCAAAGCCTGAAGTGAAACACATTAGTAACTTAAGAAAATGAACCATATGATGTTGATGAAAGAATGTCAGTATAATCTGATTCATTTGAAATATTCAGTTGCAATTGTACAATTGCATCCAAGTCATACATTTATGTTGTGATCTTAAGCCTTTCATTTAAAGAGAAGGTGAAACCACCCCCCACCCCCGTCCTACATCTCCGCCTAATATGCTCGGAAATACGCCACATTACGGAAGAAAAAGGCGTTCGAATTTCCGTTTTACCTTGTCTAACAACTGAACATATTTTGCTGCTACGGAGGTTCAAGTTTGTGTGTTATTTTTTGCTAAAGATAAGGGGTTAGAATGTGTGATGTTGCATAACAACAGAGCATCAGTGTGGCTATAAAAGTAATTTCAGGAACTCGCCTGAACAGAACAGAGCTGCAGTTACAACCTACCTCACTCTACGACTCCTATTAGGTGTTTCTGCTTTTTATGGTGCTGTCATGTTTCATTGCGGCCCACTTTAGCAGTTGAAGCAATGTTTCTGTTCCTTTCTTGCTCTTTATTTTTTCACTCCATTATGTTCTCTGCACCTTCTCAAGCGTGTGCCTGTCAACCTGGCCCTGCTACAGTATAAAAAGTCTTTAATAGCCTCACCTGCCTGTCACCCCTTAACTCTCTCTCTCTCTCTCTCTCTCTCTCTCTCTCCCGCTCTCTCTCTCTTTTTCCCTCCCCAGATTTCCAGAGGCTCCCGCAGAGCAGACGTGTCTCGCAGGGCCTGAACGGAGACCTCTACTTCTCCAACACGATAATGGAAGATTCCAGAAGCGACTACATCTGTTACGCACGCTTCCCCCACACACAGACCATTCAGCAGAAGCAGCCCATCACCGTCCGTGTCCTCAACAGTGAGTCTCTTATGAGTGTTGCGTACATCTGTAGGAGAAAAGCTGGGGGTAGTTTCCTGCAGTTATGATTACGATAACCACAATTCTGATGGCACCCGCTCTAAATGGATGTCCTTGTCTGGAATCACATAGGTTTTTGTTTGAGAAGGTTGCAATAAAGCCTCCAAACCACCATTCATTACATTAAAGCACTGTCAACTGTCTCTGAGGAACAAAGGGTACTCTTGAGTTAAGCATGTTTTTGTGAAATGTCACAGACTGCACAACAGTGCAGCTCTTTAACCATTTCATTAATCTTGTTTTCCTTGTTTTTATTTTTCCACAGCTTTCATTTTATGCCCACAGACTTTTTTTAGTTTTTTTGTTATTTAGCCATTTTTTGTTTCATTTTTATTATGATTTACATGCATTTGAATTTCTGTTGTGTTACAGTGGATGCAATCAATGAGACAATGGCAGCTTATTTGAATGAGACAGATTTGTTTGGTGGTGAGTGATGCCGCCCCCTAGTGATTGCCCCTCTGTACTTTAACCTACCCCTGGAGATTAACCCCTGTCTTAATTTTACGAACCACAGATCACTCACTAACTCAAAACTTCAATCAACCTTTCCTCACCTCTCCCAAACAAATGTGGGTTCTCACGTTCTCAAATGTTCTTGCTCTTTTCTTGTTTCTCAGTACTTCCATGTTGTATGATTTGTTACCTGATTCAATCGGAATGCCAACTTTACTTTTGCATGGTGATATTTTCCATTTCTTTCCAGGCTTCTTTAGCTAAGACTCCCAACATGAATGATTTACATTATTAATTATTATTATTATTTGAAATGGTTACTGGTTATATTAGTGAAAAATTAACTATAAATGGAGTTCCCTCCTGAGATTTACTATCATCATGTCATTAGAAGTTCTCATCCATCTTCATGTAGACTCATATGTAGTATTTAGTTCAGAATAATGACATATAATGACCTCTTATAACATGTTTATAGAATTTCAGCTCAAAATGGTAGCCAAACCATCTGTTAATTTCCATTACTCTCCACTGATCCCTCTATCCATCTCATTCAAGCAATTCTAAGACTCACCAGCAATTTGCTCATTTCTCATTGATGGTACTGCCTCGTATTCACTCGGATGGCCTGATTTATTAAAGGTTTCAAAATGAGGTTCTAGCAGCTATTTGATTCTCATCTCTCTGGTTGATATCTATATTTATATGCCCTGTGGTAGTTTCAGGCCTGACTGAAGGCAAAGGCATGATGGTTATAACAGTCATCAGAATTGAAATACAACGTGCTCTATTGACTGTAATAAGTATTTTATTGAGGAGTGAAACAATAGTTGAAAAGGTTTTAGCATTAGAGTTTTTTGTTGTTGTTTTTGATTATTTTAAAACATTAAGTGTGACCATATAAGTGTTTAACTGCCACATTAGCGTTCTCATTGTAAGTGTTCTCACTTCAGGTGACGCAGTAGAGGAGAGACGACCTTCATTTTTGGTACCAGATGGTTCTATCAGCTCAAAGATGGTCCTTAGAGGACAGGTTCTGGAGCTGGAGTGCATTGCTGAGGGACTGTAAGCCAATTCGTACTTTTACTTTTTGCACTGTGATCTCCTTTTTTTCCGATCTGTCCAATAAGTTTTAGTTTTACAGCGAGCCGAGTCTGAGAGTGTGTAACAAACCCCTACCCCTTTTTGTTTTTTATCTTTCTCTCCCTTTTTCCATTCCTCTCCAGCCCCACTCCAGAGATCTCTTGGAGCAAGGTGAGCGGTGAGCTTCCAAGAACCACTACAAGAATCACCTTCCAGAACTTTCAGAAAACGCTCCAGATCGTGGAGGTTTCGGAGGCAGATGCTGGGGATTACTGCTGCACTGCCAAGAACCACCTGGGCTCCGTCCAGCACACTATCCAAGTCACTGTGAAAGGTGAGATGGATACCGACCTCAATCATTTCACTCCACATTTGCTCTCCCCTACATTTCCTCTTATTGATTTTTAAATGCAGTGCATGACTTTATTTTCTGGCGAACTAATGTTCTGTCAGTAAACAACATTGAATATTGAGAAACTTATTCGATTGTCTCGTGAAAAGTGTGGTACAGGAAAAAGCTTCTGAGCATTGATGGCTTTAAGATGTTTGTGTACTGTAAGCGAATGCTGCCAGATGGAAAACGTTTGCATAATGTAGGCCTCTATCTTATGGACGCTATGAATCAGTTGTTTTGGTGTTTGCCTCTTTAGTTTGTGTCGTGATAGTGAATCTAATGTTATCTCTTTGGTCTCTAAAATGACTACAAGTAGATCAAAATATAGATTTTATATTGCGTGGAATTGTTCTTGATGCAGTTTCTGTGTTGTTCTTGTTTGTTGGTATCCAGCTGCTCCGTACTGGATCAGTGCACCACGCAATCTGGTCTTGGCTCCACTGGAGAATGGAGTGTTAACCTGCCGAGCAAGAGGGAACCCCAAACCCACCATCGCCTGGTCTATGAACGGAGTACCCATTGAGAGTCAGCCGCTTCCCTTATCACTCATGTTTACTGTAATATTAATTATGTGTGAGGCATTAAATTGTCAAAGGCAAATAATTAAGAGGTTGCAGGAATCTACAAATGCACACCTAAAAAACATTTAACTGTTTGTTCTATATTTGCACTAGAGCTGCACTTTAAGAAAATCAGGAAATCACTGTCAATCTCGTGAGTTTATGCTTTGTATTTGTGTTTTGTTTTCTAATAGATTCTCCCGCAGACCCAAGTAGGAAAGTGGAGGATGATACCATTATTTTCACTGAGATTCAGATTGGCTCCAGCGCTGTATACCAGTGTAATGTCTCTAATGAATATGGATATCTGCTTGCCAATGCCTTCGTCAATGTACTGGGTGCGTAATTAATATAAGCCTAGTTTAAATTATCTCATTAATATGGATTATTAATTGAATGAAATGTAATTATACAAATATTATATCCTTATATTGCTCCTGCTGTATTGATTTAGTTTTATCCTTACCACCACTATATTAATACATTTATTATTCTCATCATCAGACATTTTAATGTAACTTTGTACAGATGATTACTGCAAAACAAAATATATTTCCTGGCTGTCCAATGAAAAGCATGTATCTCCAAAATTCCAATTTTTCAGGAACACGAAAAAACACTTTTTCATATATGGAATGTGGGCAAAAACCTCCATCTACCCCACAGCAGTTAACATCTAAATGACCAATGAACAGCTGACACATCACACCGTGAATATCGAATTTATTGTGGATGATTAATGATAAGAAAAAGTGTTTTTTCGTATTCCTGAAAAGTTCGAATTTTGGAGATACGTGTTCATTGGACAGCGACGATATATCAATATATAAAATCAAAATCAGCCATCCAAGAGGAGGTAACCCTTTAAAAATCATGTTTTTTTTTAGGGCTACTTAAATGGACGTGTACATTTCATGAATTCATAATGAACTTGTCTGATGCAGCATGTAGCTTATCCATTAAACTTGTAAACTCAAAAAAACAAACGAACAGCAGATGACTCACCTGTGATCCAGGTTTCCCCGGGGGTCCCATTTCTCCTACCTGTCCGGAGATTCCCTGGAGGTCAACACATTCAGATCAGTGAGAGTGGCATCACATCAGATATGTCTGTCTGTCCAAGATGCGATGTGTACATTACCTTGCTTGCTTCTCCTCCATAATCATTCCATGTAGAGAGTCCAGGGCCCTAAAGAAGGATAAATAGCACTGTTTGCTGCTCGTCAATTGATATACGTGCTAAGTGGCAATCAAGTGCTGTATTTTTTCGAACAATAAGTCGTTCCGGAGTATAATAGCGCAGTCAAATGGAGCTCGTACATTCGTCTTTCAACGTGGAAGGAAAACACATTCAAGTGGTTAAAGTCGTGGGCACACTGTTGCTAGGCAACTGGGAAATATGGATGCAGAGTTTAAGCTAGGTAACGATTTATCTAGCTAGCACGTAGCTTAGTCTTTTATACAGACACAGTGAAGGCACTGTAACAACAAAAACCACCCGAAACTGTTGGTAATATCAACATTTCCCTCAGATGTGTTGGTAAATGACTAAGCAAAAGACTTTTTACAACTAAAATGACACTGTAATTACACTTAGCATCGACCGCAAACTGAATTTCCACGGCTTCCACCGTATTGGGAAACGTCAGAGCTATCGGAAGATTTTGACTCGCCAAGTTGTGAATACCGCAAGAGTCTTTATTATTATGTTACAGTTTTTCCGGTGAATCTTTCAGTGAATATCTGCTGAACTAGGTCACTTAAACGTGTGAGGCCAGAAAAATGTTTACTAAAGATTTCAACCATTGCGTTTTTACCCAGTGTTTTTGTCAGCCAGTGTTTTTCAAAAATTAAAATGTTCAACAGTTCAACTGGCACAGTTAAATAATGTTTAAATAACGTTCAAAAGTGTAACGCAAAGTTCAGCTCGCTCGATTAGCATTGTTAGCATACCTCAGAGTTAGCATATCAGTTAGCAAATCTTATACTGTAGCTGCATGTCTTTGGATTAGGCTACAATTTCGCGATTTCTTCGTGATGGCAAATTAGTTTTTGTTTACAAGGGCAATAATTATTGAAGCGAGTGAATTCACTTTGTGTTTGTATTTTTGCTATTAAAAAATATTAACATTAGGCTATTGCAAAAATTTATTCTAACATTGCTGGACAAGTTGCAGAACTTTCTAGAGGGGAAAAACACCTAAACATTACGATATAGATAATAACAAAGGTTAGTTCTGAATATTCAATGGTATTTTCTCCAAGAATTAAGTTTAGCCTTACTGTTGGTCCAGGGGGGCTGGGTTGTCCTGGCGGCCCTGGCATTCCTATATCGCCCTATGAAGAGAGGTAATACATCATAATCAGTGAAATGCAAATTACGATGAGGTATACGATAATTTGTTGACAAAGAAAACTATCCAAACCTACGTGTCTCTTCTTAATATAAGTACACTTCTCAGTAAAAGGTGCAACATGACTAATCTGGGCAGCTTATGCTAACTTTAAAGAATGATTATATGATTTACTTTGGCACCATTTAGCCCTCTCTCCCCCTTTTGTCCTGGTTGACCCGCTTCGCCCTGGGAATGGAGGAGGAAGATCATAGCATTAAAGAAAAAGAAAAAAATAAGGCTCACGATGAATGAAATCCAAAAAACACCATATTGTATTTTATGATCTTGTTTGCACAATGCTGTCACTTACGACTAGCTTTCAAACGTTATAATCAGTCGTAGCTTTTTTGGGGCGAAGTAGTCCTTCAGACCTCATCTATCAAATAAACGCATGGTCTTTTTTTAGTATATAGATTATTTTCACTCACTTTCTCCCCGTCTCTTCCAGACTGCCCAAGAAGCCCTCTTTCTCCTGGCTTCCCCTTAACATGGAGAGACCATGTGAAGCAGATCCACACCTTGTGCTCAATTTGGATTACAATACTGATGATGGTCCATTTTAGGTACACTGACACGACTTAAAATGGTAACAGAGACATACACTCACCGAGCACTTTATTAGGAACCTGTACACCTTCTCATTCATGCAATTATCTAATCAGCCAATCG
>JAOUQW010000010.1:12598649-12614983 GCA_028565825.1 Olivaichthys viedmensis | reverse complement strand
AACAACAGTGAATCAAAGGTGCTAATTCACAGCAGCAGCAACTGGGTATTCATAACCAAACAGATCCAATGCAATAACACCATATGGCTTATTTAGAACTGGAGAATCATTTATTTTCTGTGATTGCATTTCAGTGTTTGTTTGGGTGTGGGATAGCGTAATCGAGTACAGTGCATTCCAGTGTATACATGCTGTATTTTTTTCCACGTTGTGACGAAAAGATTAAAAAACACAAGTCCATTTTTTTGGCTCTACATTGTACCGTCTGCAACTGTGTAATATTTACTGTACACAGAGGAATTGCTGGAGTGAAACATGAATTATCACTCATCTCCCAGCATGTCTTCTTTTTTTATGGTTTGGAATTAATTTCGCCCATAGATCTTTCATCCAGTCTTATGGGATTATAGTGCACTGCTAACACACAAGTAAAGTAACACATAACACACAGCAATCCCCACACATGACACATAACTCGCACCTACAATTGCCCCCTCGAACCGTCTTGATTCCTGCCAATTAAGAAACAGCTATTCCGATTTTCTTGAGTATAAACATAAAGGCTACATAGGGAATATATTAGGATGAAATTGGCACCACTACAAATGGCATAGTTGTAATACGGCATGTAGAGCCCAAAGGGGAGGATATATCCTCTAGTTATTAGAATGCTATTAGGGATTTGCTCTCATTTGTGAGATTGAATATGATCCTAGCACTATTTAATTAAACCTTGGCACTCGTGCTGGCTACACAAAATCAAGGACTGAATCATTCACTCACCCTTGGCTTTGGATGGAATGAGAAAGGAAACAGGCCCAGGCCAAGGTGTATTGAACCAAATTAGTCTGTATTACATTAGTGCCATGATGCTTTTGAGCTCCTCCCTTATTTTTAGGGGTCTGTATTTGGGGGGGTTGGTTTTTTCATTTGAGTAATTATTGAACCAACATGCAAATTTGTAGTCATTTGCACCATTTGGGTTGTATGAAAAGATACAATGGTTAAGGTTAGGGTAGGGGCGGGGTTAGGGTTCGTACCTTTTCTTACGACTTTATTACAACTATATCAGCCCTGTTCGTTCAAATTTGAATGATATTAGATTGTCCATGATGATTTTTGCGAAAAACGGCGACACAATGTTGAGCATTTGGTTGCTGACACCTCAAAGCAAGAGAACAAGGAACCACTTTTCATCGGTGAAAACTCTGAAATATGGGTTTTCATTTTATGAGAGACTCTATGCAGTAGTTAAGGCAGAGTAGCTGCCGGCGAGGTGAGTTTATACTTTAGTACTGCTGATGTTTTTAATTGTTCAAGAACTGACAATTATTTGATTTTAAGATATTGAGTCATCTAATTTTGATCGTCAATAAAGTCTAACCTGATGATACACATTTTTCACTTTGTTTAAAAAAAATAATTATTTTTTAGCAATATTTTGGTGTAAAGCTTCTCATATACAGTACTGTGCAAAAGTCTTAGGCACCCTAATTTCTTTTATATCCATTTTGTCTTAGATGTTTATTTTATGTCTTCTGCATTGGTGTGTCATTAGAAAAGATAATTTTTTAGATTTCCAAACAAGAACTGCAGAATCTGCAGAAGAACTGTGGCCTAAATTTAGTTTTTATGTAAATAATATATTTATAACATTAACATTTGCCACAAAAAAAAAAAAACCCAGTCAGATAGAACCTTATATTCGTCTCTGTAAGATTAGTTTGTGGATTTGTGATTGAGTACCACTGACTTAGTTTGTCTGGTGTGTTTTTCTCATGGTGTATTGTAAGTTACAACAGGTAAGTTTAGCTTGAGGCCATGTCTGACACGTTCGATTTAGCTAACATTAGGTTACCTGATCAGTTTATGAATATGTTATTGTAAAGGTACATTTCTACATTAAACTTCTACTTCTTGACTTTATGTAATTCTCACTTACAATCTTGTTATTGCTGATTCCTACTTCCTTAAAAAAACTGTTTTGGTATCTCTACTCTGATTTATTACTATTATTAGGATACATTATTATTAAAGTTATTTTCAAAAAGTGTGAAGTAGATTTAAACGTGTTAATGGCAGTAAAACTCTTGCTTAAGGCTAGCACGTCTCATCTCGGTTTATGATCATTTCTGTCCAAACATACATTAAGCCTACACACCACTCCTTTGCTAGCAGTTTCCAGGAATTAGAATATCAACAGTGCATATATATTTACGTTTACAACACCTGTGAGATGCAGGATGATGTATGTAACAAAGAAAAATTTCAGACTAATGCGACGAATGCCGCATCAATAGATCTCAAACTGATTGCTCATCAAAACCAGTTTTCATAAAATTGCATCCCATCTTCAGTTAGGAACTGCCACAAGAGTACACAAAGGAGCTCGCTGTTGCACTTTTACAATATATCTTAATGAAATCAAGACTAAATAGAATTCAAACCTCTGATGAGAAATAAATATATAAGTTAATGAAGAATCAGAATCAGAATCTGTTTTATTGCCAGGTACGTTACACATACGAGGAATTTGTCTTGGCGAGTGCACATGTAACATACTAAACAACAGACAACACTGAACAATTTACAAGCATGTAAGAGGTACAAGAAATAAGGGAAAAATAGATAAGGGGGTAAAACTAACCTAAAATAAATAGGATAAATGGTATAAGCTACAGAAGTACAATGGAATAGAACTATGAAAGAATATTGAATACAGTCGCTGTCCAAAGAAAAACATTTATCTCCAAAATTCAAATTTTTCAGGAACACGAAAAAACACTTTTCATAGAGAGTATCATACACAATAAATCCGAAATTGACGGTGTGATTTGTCAGCTTTTCATTGGTCATTTAGATGTTAACTGCTGTGGGGTAGATAGAGGATTTTGCCCACATTCCATATATGAAAAAAAGTAGAAAACACAAAAAGTGAAGATACATGTTTTTCATTGGACAGCGACGATTTAATATATAATTTTTTTCGTTGTTTTTGCAGCCGAGCCTCCTAGAGTGCTCAGTCCCCTTAATAAGGTCTACCAGGTCATCATGAATAAACCTGCTCTTTTGGACTGTGCCTCCTTTGGCTCTCCTATTCCCAGAGTCACATGGTATGTGTGTGTGTTTGCACATCTGTTTGTGCATCTGTGTGTTTACAAGTATGTGTTTTCATCTGTGTGTCTACTCATTAACAGCCCTGCTTTGGCTCTGCCTTCACACCTCTCATGGACAGTGTGTTAATCAGACTGTTAAGTCCTTCCTTTATCGCCTAGCTCTGATGTTTCTGCACTTTTAAAAGTTAATTAACTAACCTCAGTGTGCTGTCAAAACCCAGCCACGCTGTCTCATACACACAACATCAACAGCAATTTTGGCAGCTTTGTCACAGCCACATAATCAGAGCCAGAGCAGTTGGCTGATTTAGAGGAACTTTTGGTTGTTGTTTTTTCTGTTTTAATGGTGCAACTGTGGCGTTATATTGGAATACTTTTTTGTTTGTTTTTGCTACTAATACTTTTCTTGGTTTTCACTATCATTAACCCTTTAAAGTCTTCCGCTTATAATTCAGTTATTCACATTAAAGCATATCATTACTATGAATGATTTAGTAACTACAGTGAAACTAATAGGAAAGGTATGTAGTTACAAGAGTGTGGAATGTAAGTTTGGACCTGTCAATGGGTTAACAGTCTAACCAACCCCCTGTAAAGACTGTCTCCTTCCTCTGTTATGGAGTTCCTCAAGAACTCTAACATATCACGCCATCCCCCTAAAACTGTCAAATATTACCGCTCCTATTTCCCACCTGTTAAACTGTAGTCTTGCCTCTGGTATTTTGCCATTACATTTCAAAAAACGGCAGCTCCATCCCAATAAAAAAATGCCCTTGTGATGGTTGTAAATGACCTTCTCTAGTCTGCAGATTCTGTGAATCCTAGTATACTACTGTATCTTAATCTGAGCGTTGCATTTTATACTGTCTCACACAAAATATTTATTGCACATCTTTCAGTTATTGGTATCATTGTTATAGCGCTTCCCTAGTTCACCACTTATAACACTGATAGGCAACATTGACAATCACAAATCCTCTTTTGCTCATTACTCGTGGTTACTTGAGTTGTCCCTCAGGGTTCTGTTCTTAGTCCACTCCTGTTTACAGTCTACACACTAACTCTTGGCCATATTATCAGCCATCACGGCCTTAGATTTCTCTGTTATGGAGATAAAACACCGTTCTACATCAGCACCACTTCTAATGTAGCCCTGCCACCACCTTCATTGTTTGCTTGCATCCATGATTTTAAGCACTGGATCCACACTAATATCGTTAAACTTAATACAGATTAAACCAATGTCCTTCTAATCGGTCCCAAAGTTTAATTATTGAAACTTTGTGTCCTCTGCTTTGACTGGGTTAAACCATCCAAAACTGTTTGCAACCTAGGAATAATTTTTGACTCATCACTCATATTTGAATGCCATATTAATTTTCACACCAAGACTGCAATTAAGCATTGTATGACTTCCGACCATATATACATTTTAAGGGTGCTCAAACCCTAGTCCAGTCATTTATAACCTCCTGCCTCAATTATAGCAATGCTCTTTGTACTGGTCTCCCTGCCAAAACACTGTCTAGACTGCAATGCATTAAAAAATTATTCTCCTTATCTACAAAGCCCTACACAGCTGTGCCACAGGTTACCTAGCTGCACTGTTACTTCCCTGCACTCCCGACTGTTTGTTAAGGTCATCTGGTTTCTAGTTCACTCATGGTGTCTATATTTAGACTTTCCTCCATGGGTGTCAGGTCTTTCAGTGTCATGGCACCCAAGCTTTGGAATTCACTTTCACAGAGCCTTGGGGAAATCGAATGTATTTCTTCTCACAAATCACAGCTCAAAACTCAGCTTTTGTCTCTGTGTTCTTAGTCTTTCGTTTGTCACTAAGCAGTTCCTGTCTTCTCTGTGTACTATCTCTCTCTATTTAGCTCACCTCTCAATGCATCTTCATACCATTGCTTTTACCATCCAGTATATTGCTGCTTGTGTGACGCTATTGATTTTATCTCCTTGTTATGTCTTGTGCATGAATATTGTGTGGGATGATAAGATAAAGCATTATTTAAAACATTATCCTGGACAAGGCCAACCTATTGACTGAATGCAAGCTGTTGAGATCATTGACCTTTTTCTCTGCAGGTTTAAGGACGGCCGTTCCAGTGTTTTAGTGGGAGACCCATATGTGTTCCATGACAACGGAACTCTCGAGATCCTTGTGGCACAAGCATTAAACAGTGGCAAATACACCTGCGTTGCCACAAACTCCCTCGGCATCTCTGAGAATCATGTATACCTGGAGGTCAAAGGTGAGTATTGTAGAATTGTAGAAATCTTTGCATTTGAGAGAGGTTTGAGGGTTGACTGAGACAGATCAGTAATTGGTGTATGTGCAAGTTTTCATGCTACATGTTTTTTATACATACCCAGTTAATGTTCATAATGTCTGTTTGATACCAGTATTCTTGGGAAACTTTGAATGCCCTCCAACCTTTTATTAGGTATTAGGCCAAAAGGTTTGGTCCTTAGCTTGCATGTCGTCCATTTTGCAGATGAAGACAAATGATGTTAAGTGCTTTTCCATAAAGCACATCAGGAAACTGGTATGTTACATGGCCATTAAGCCCAAAGATCTTCCTTCACTGTCATCTGCCGGCAGACACTTTGGCACCTATTGTGTGGTTGAGGGCTAGCAGGTGTAGCCAAGCTGTTAGATATAAAGGGAAAAGAGACTATGTGACTATGTATATTAAGAAAAAGTTCAAAAACACATATGCCCAATTATTTCTCTCTGTTAGGTGCTAATCAATACCTCTGTAGCCACATCTTTTTTTCGTAGTCTTTGTGATTTTGTAAGTGATTTTGCAAATGCCAGAGAATGCCAAAGAATGTTAAATACGTTATTCTTTAGGCTGTTTTGGCTTCTTTTTTGATTATAGCCTTAAACTCAGTCTTACATTCCTCACACTCATAACTACATACCTTTCCTATTAATTTCACTGTAGTTACTAAATAATTCATAGTAGCTACGAAATAATATTCTTTAAAATGAATAACTGAATAATAAGCTTTGAGGGGATCAACTCTGTCCTCAATGACCGTAAATCTTGTGTCTTTGTTAATGTCCGTCTCTCTTTGTGTGCCCAGAGCCCACGCGGATCCTGAAGCAGCCTAATTACAAAGTCGTCCAGAGGAACAGAAATGTGGTGTTTGAGTGTAAAGTGAAGCATGACCCGTCTCTCATTCCCAACATGATCTGGCTCAAAGACAATGGAGAGCTTCCTGATGACGAGAGGTGTTTACTGATATCTGTTCATTTGTTTCATGACCAATAAAGGTCATGTATAAACGTTTAAACGTATAATAGACATAATGTATGTTGTCTTTTTAACCATAAAGTCTGGCCATCTTTATATAGCTCATGCTTGCTTTTCTGAAACATATCATTAGAGAGGATGGTAGGTTATTTTTATGTATTTACAGTGGTTTTCCTTTTTAGTATCTATAGAAATGGTGAGATCACTCCTGATGCGTTGCGGTAATAGTTCAGATTATTTATGAAAATGCCTCTAGGACTTTACATCAATGCCAACTAATTTTCTCCGGTCAGGATCATTCGAACAAGTCTCTCGGGACTGTGCTGACTCACGGCTCCTAATAAATCTTTGGTATTCTTTCCTGCTAGCTCACTGGGGATGAGTGTGACATTAGTAAGATTTTGTTATGATTGCTTTCAGATTCGTCATGGGTCCAGACAGCCTTACCATCATCGAAGTAACAGAGAATGATGAGGGGACATACACCTGCATCATGAATACCACTCTAGACAAGGACTCAGCCAGTGCCCAACTTACTGTTGTCGGTAAGATACATTATCTGTTGTCCTTGTGTAGAAAAGTTTTGCAGTTCTTACTAAAGTGATATTGCCTCTTAAACAATCACAAGCAATACAAAGGTTTTCACAATAGGCCTGTCTCCGAGCCCCTTATTTCTTTAATGACTAGCCAATGACCATTAATTTGTTACTTACTCCAGATCTACTGTATCTTGCAAAGGATCTGTATAATTATCACCGTAGCATCACCTGAAATCAAATGTGGTTTATTATTCTAAAGAAATACCTCCAACTCTGTTGTGTATACTAATTGCTAACCTTCAACTCACTCCTACTCTGCCGATCTCAGAGGCTACCCCCACTCCAGCGGTTATTTACGGTAAAAACAGCCACACATGCTTCACGTCACATCCCATACTGCCCTGGGTTGGTGTATGTGTGTGTGGAGGGTGAAGTCAAGCATGCTGTGCTATTTTCACATATTCATTACTGGTTTCTTTGATGTTTGTGTTTGTGGCTTTATTAGAGCCTTGCATTCATGATAAGTTTGTAGTTTCATTTATTTCCTTTATTATAATCTATTTTAATGGTTTTGTTTTATCAATTTTTTTTTCTTTGTCTTTCAGCTGTATGAACAGTGTATTTCTATACCAGTGTTGTTAACATTGTGCATGGCATTGTTCCATACAGAGTTACTAAAGAAATGTACATTTTGTAACACATTAAAGGCAGAAGCCGCTTTTGTGATACTATAAAAAAACATTTCCATGTTTGTTTTAGCAAGCTTATTCCAGTTTACTCAGCAAGGTTTCTCTAAAGTGAAACATCCCCATTAAACCCATTTTTGTGAAAGTTGCTTGCTACTATATCAGTGTGGACACTGCCAGTGGTATAATGTACAACTCATTTGCATAATGTGTAAATTGTGCATTTTGAGATGTATTTATATATGCATGACTCATTTGCATGTGTTCTGTATTTTGCAACAAGACCTATCAAGTACATAGATACATTTTTAAATCTGTATTTTAAGTAGTTTTGTTTAATTTTGCCTGCACTTAGTTACTATATTTAAGTCCTATATTTTGTCCATCTGCAGAACAACCAGATCCTCCTACAGATCTGGAGTTAACCGACCCAGGTGCAAGGAGTGTCCAGCTCACCTGGATCCCTGGAGATGAACACAACAGTCCTATCAAGAGTACGTAGCTTCTCTTTTGAGATCAGCTACTTACTAAAAATCGCCCTGCATTTAAAGTTTTAACCTCCACATTTTAGAAATAGATTCCTTCTTATGATTTTATGATTTGATATATATTTCAACAACATTTCATATATTTAATCATTAGAATACACATTTCCTATTAAAAGTTCGTAGATTATCTACAAAGGATTAGCAACCCTAAACTGGACTATCCAAGTAAAGTTAAAAACAAAAGTGACAAGTTGATAGTCTATAGATTATCTACTAAACATTAACAACCATAAACTGTTGACGGTGTTGAGTTTATTTGAATAATTTAAATATTGTCTTCTCTCTTTCCAGAGTTCCTCATTCAGTATGAAGATGCTCTTCATGACAGTGGAACCTGGCATAACCTGACAGAGGTGCCTGGCACGAAGACTACAGCTCACCTCAAGCTGTCCCCATATGTGCACTACAAGTTCAGAGTCATGGCTCTCAATGACTTTGGCTATAGCCAGCCCAGCCAGCCCTCCCACCAGTACAAAACCAACCCCGCAGGTAATTCATACTGCTTTTTTTTTGGTTCAGTCAGTCTGGACTGATTAATTTGTGCCAGCATGACATTCATGTGTTTGAAATATAATTGGCTCACTCTCTCTCTCTGTCTCTCACAGCTCCCGATGAGAATCCCAGTGAAGTCAAAGGCATGGGCACGGAACATAACAATTTGGTGATCTCATGGAAGGTAATAGTGAATTACTGTATCTAGCCATAGAAATTTGGATGATAAAACATACTCGTCATCATGAATATGTATGAAATTGAAACGGTTAATGTAGCATACAATTTTGATCTTTGTTTTAATATACTGTATACTGTATACCACATGATAAGGATGAACTTTCTTTCAAAGCCATTGACAGGTCTTCAGTTGAACGGTCCTGGTCTGCAGTACAAAGTCATGTGGAGACAGAAGGATTTGGACAAAGAGTGGACTTCTGTGACGGTGGCCAATGTTTCTAAGTTCGTTGTATCTGGGACACCCACGTTTGTGCAGTATGAGGTGAAAGTTCAGACTGTAAACGACTACGGCCATGGACCGATACCAGCTGTCATCACTGGCTACTCAGGAGAGGACTGTTAGTAACTTGCTTTATTTTCTCTGTACGAGACACGCATTTGTGTATTATGCATAACTGAGTATTATTAGCATTCAGTTCAATTATGAATCTATGATGGCATGATGACATTTTGGTATTTTTTATCATGTAAGCAGTAAATGTTTTCGTTTATTTCACAGTGCCAGTGGCATCTCCGGAAAATGTGCGGGTTCTGGTGCAGAACAGCACTCTGGCAGAGGTGTACTGGGATCCAGTACTACCAACATTAGTGCGCGGAAGACTGCAAGGCTACAGGGTATGTGTTGCTATTGATTTAATTCAGTGGTCTATAAAATAATACATTTAAAGATATTTAGTATCAATTAAAGCTATATATTTTGTAAATATCTGGTTTCATAGATTTTTCCCCTGTGTTCTAAATATGAATTCAACTTCACTAGAAGTCTCTTCTTTTATGTACGTACTGTTGTACAGACGTCACAGACAACCGAGAAGTGCCACAGAAGGCATCAGTTATGAACGCAACCTACTTGAATTGTACACCAAATAAAATATAAAGCTCTGTGTTTCAGAATAGGAAAAATTGATGCACAATCAGATTCTTCTCCCTCTTTTATACATGTTCCTCGCAAAGAGAGATTCTACATCAGCACTCTAGCTTTTAGCTCCATTAGAAAAGCAGCTTATGTATAACTGCTCTCATTTCATAGTCTCTGCAAAGTGACATAAATAGGATCGTCTCATTATGTGGAATTATTGGTGTGAAGCTGTTCCCATGGGACCGGCTGGTAATCATAACCGATGTAGTGTAAATTCTACTATGAGCTCTCTGACAGAACCAACATTGAGAAAGACCCATCAATAGATGTTTTCCTGCATAGGGATGGAATGTTCTCTGTGCTGCTGCAGATCAGATGTTTAACTCGTATAAAGTCAGTCTGTAAATTGTTTGGACCACAGAATTGTTCGTCATGAGATTGCAAATTTGTATCAGTCAATCGAGTCATGATGTTGAGCATGAGCTGATCTGGCCACAACTGTGCTGAAAACTATTTGACACAGATTATTACTGCCCAGTGTATGGTAAACCTAGAGTTCACTGTTCACCTCAGGTATATTATTGGAAAGAAAGAAGCCTGCACAAGCACAACACCCACGGTCACGCTCATCACGTGGAGCAGCAAACACTGACCTTCAGTGGGAACAGGAGCCATGGCAAGCTTCCCGGCCTGCAGCCCTACAGTGTCTACACACTCAACATCAAAGTCTTTAACGGACGCGGAGAAGGGCCTGCCAGTGCCAACCAACAGTTTGAAACTCCTGAGGGAGGTAAGCGTCAGAATCACGTAGAATGTTAGAAACATTAGATTAATGAGCCAGATGATTCGTTGATACTGTAGAATTATAAGTGGATTGATTATATGGAAACATACAAAGACACCAGTGATTAATTAGGAGTATTTAGTCTTTGTGTTTCCCTTGGGTGGATGACTTTACAGGTATCTGTTGTATTTTTATTTATTTTTTGGGACTGATTTGTCCTCTGTAATGTGCTTATTAAAACCTGTCAAGCATTCACAAAAGTACAATTTTTAGGACCATATGTAGTGAAATCTGTAGAAATATTGAAACTGCTTTACTCTTTGTATATAAATGTTCCTTGAGCCTGCATGCTTTTTCTGTTCCAGTACCTGGTCAACCAGCGTTTCTTAGGGTAACTACCAGTAATCAAGACTCTCTGACTCTGGAGTGGGGGCCTCCCCATGAGCGAAATGGACGTCTCACAGGATACACCCTTAAATATCAGTCAGGTGGGTCCTCAAGTTAACCATTACTACAGATCAGTGGGTTAGGAGATTAGACAGAAGCACAGATAGTGACCATTAACGGTGTGCATGTGAGTCTTATTCAGATGTTAATACCCCTGCAGATACTGTATCCTCAGGAAATGGTTTCAGTTATACATAAATTAATTTGCATTTGCAAGATATTTGAGAATTATCAGTAGCAGCTTCTTTGCACTTAACCACCTTTTTATTTTCGTATGTTTATTCTTTGAATGTGGTCTATTTTTAAGTTGTGTGTATGTACAGTGTATTTGTGTGTTTGTTGTATATGTCTGTTGCTGAAGTTTAGCATATGAAAAAACTCCAACAGGAAGGTTGTAGGTCAGCACGTATAACCTAATGCCTTCCCCACCCTCCATTTCCCTTCCCCACCAATCCTATTCCACCTTTAGTCAATAACACCAATGAGCTTGGCCAGTTGGAGGAGCTAACCGTGCCGGCCAATGAGACCAATGCCACTCTGCACAACCTCAAGTACAGCACACGCTACAAGTTTTATTTCAGTGCCAAAACACTCACGGGACCAGGCCCCAGCATTACTGAGGAGTTTGCCACAATAATGGATGGAGGTAAGTTACATATACATTGGCACAAGATTGGAGCTTATAATTGGACCTTTTTATTGCATGTGATTTGGAAGTAAATTAATAATCAAATAAAAGGGGTGGCTGCATGCTGTTGTAATTAAGTCTCAAAAAGGATTGATTGTATTGTGATTTTTCTCATGCTTTATAGTTGGCTGATATATCTTTGGTTTCTATTTGGACCTGATTTGTCTTTTGTATTGTGTTTATTTTGTGAGAATTGAATTAGGTACTTCAAGTTCTTAGCAGAATATGTGTCTGGCTTTGCGGCTCAAATCCCACACCATTTAAGGTCAAGGTGCCTGTCATTTGTTTAGCTTAATGGGTTTCTATTTACTGGGTGAATATATTTTATCAATTTTGCATGTTTAATCAAAGACAAACTAAAACATGCTTGATTGAGGAGTAAAGTAACATCAAGGCTGCCTTGTTCACCTTGGCTAACCAAATGTCATCTTTACCCTACGTTTCCCTTCGCGTCAATCTCGTTGCAGCCTGTTTTTTTTTGTCAAGTTTTGTCTTGTTTCCCTCATTGTCAGTCGTAGCTCGTTGTTTTGTGTCTCTTCCCTGTGACACAATAATGACTAGCAAATCTCCTCATTCAGTGTATGAAGATGGCTAAACTGTCACCCATACAAAACATGAAGGAGAATACTAACTGATCATGTCTTATCAGCTAACAGAAGCCCTGATTACACTCTTAAAATTGATGGGGAGAAAGGAAAGCTGCCATCCTTCCAACCCAATGAGGACATAGCCACTTTTTCCCCTTCAGTTTATTTTCATTTTTATTTCTCAATCGAACTATTTTCAGTGCTCTGGAAATATGATGTATTGGTGGTAGTATATTGTGTTTGTGTCTCTACTTAGGGATGCTGTGTTAAAACCTGCTTTGTATTGAAACAACGTGGTTAAACCCAGAACTACATTTTGGATAAACGACATTTTGAAGCAGATGCCTCAATTGCAGCTATTACATATATTGAAATGCTCATGGAGCTGCTCTTTAGTTCTTTTGTCTAAGATGTCCTCATTGTGCCATATCTCACTATTTTATATCTTCTGTTGAGTTTTGAAATGAACAACCTTATTTCCTTCCAACTTCCTTGCAAATGATCCCCTCTACCTCCTACCTTGCTAAACTCTTAGCCTTGCCAGCTTATTGGGCATGCCTGTGGTACCCGACCTTAACCTATCTTTGCTCTGTTTGTGCTATATCTTCTCTCTGTCTGTGTGTGCGTGGTGTGTGTGTTTTCTTGCGTGTGTTTTCTTGTGTGTGTGTCTGTGTGGTGTTTTATATCTTTTCATATTTCTTCTAGGGATTCCAGCTTCCCCCCAACCAGTCTCCCCAACCTCCCAGTCTCTACGCCCCCCTCTTCACAAGGGTACATCTGATTTAGAGGCACATCTAGCTCCTAACATTTCTAACCTTAACTTTTGATTACCCAAGTTCAAGCTTGATGCTAACGCCCTGGGGCATCTGACTCTTAACATTACTTTTCTTACTAAAGTCTCTTGCAAGACGTTTTATTTGATACATTTAGTGAGGTACATCAGTATTGGAAATGTCCTTCAGTTCTGTTCATGTATGAAAAACCTACTTAAAAGCGTAGCGATGCAAGTCATTGTTTATTACTTTGATTTCAATGGCTCCTAAACCAGTAGTGTATGCAGGTTTTAAGCAAGCGAACTGAAACAGTAATAAAGGTTCCTATTTACAACCCCTGCATAGGTATCAAACGCAGTACATAGCCTCACTCTCTTTCTTTTCTTTCTTGTGTGCCTAGCTCATCCAGTGTCTCCAGTGTTTGGGAACGTTAGCTCGTCTGTGGGCGAGGATGGAACACTAATCAGTTGGGAGTACTGGGGACCAGAAAAACACATTTATGTTGAATATGTTGTAGTGAACAGTAAGACATGTTTTGTACCCTAATGTTGTAGAATCGAAATGTAGGTGGGCAGGAACTCCTACTCAGAACAGTAGAACAGAGGTTCTATCCTATTCTATTCTATTTTATTCTAAGGAAGGTTAGAGAGAAAGAAATGTATATGTGATATATGTCACAGTATATTCTCTCAGCTTATATAATTGACTTTTAGAATTTAGTCCAGTAGTAAGGATTTTGAAACACTGGGCTAATTCATAATGTTATTATGAAGAAGAAAGAAAAAAACATTCAAAAGTAAAAATATTTAGAAAAAAAAAAAAGCCTCTAGACAAGTACATTTTGTAGTTTCTTTGACAAAATTTTGGAACTTTAGCCAGTGTAACGACTTGACACATTTGTGATATACAGAAACTGATTAATCTAACACGTTCTAATTTCAGTGCATTTATTTTAATTTTACATTATATATAATCTCACAATTACTTAATTGCTTAACTTTCCATCGGACAAATACACACCATACTAATATACAACCATTGCCATTGATATTTCATTGAGTTTATTAAAATAACTTTATGCCATGTACCCTTAGTATAGATTTACTGTAGAATTATTCCAGTAAGACAGATAGACAGACTTTAGCGATTGTAGTGAGCTAACATACCCCTGCATGAAGTAGAATGTAGTTATTTGTAACACCAGAGAGTGTGGATTTGATCTGTCCCTCTTACTGGACCTCCCTCAGGCAATGAAGACTGGCAAAAAGAGGTGGTAAATGGATCGCAGTCCCATGTGCTTAAGGGTTTAAAGGAAGGGCTGGCATACAAAGTGCGTGTGGTAGCTCAAAGCCACACTGACCAAACAGTCCACCATTCTGAGGAGCTGTTGGTTACGGTTCCAGGTGAGGCCCTGTTTGGCCTTAACCCCATGACTTCATTGGAAATGTAGTTCATTGGTTGCAGACCTGCATGGGTTTCACCATCCTGCCTCTCATTCATGATTCATGTGAAGTGTGTGTCTGTTCCGTAGCATGGTCAGTTGTTTTCAGGCCACTCTGTAGTGATCTTCAAGGCTTGTTCACCCATACATTGAGCTGTGTATTCCCTGCATGATTTGCTGTCTACAGTATAATGAGTTGGTATTACTGAACTTTGTGTCAGATACCATTAGTTTGTTTTTTTATCCCCTTGAAATACCCTCGTTGTAAAATGTCTGCTTTTTAAACCTTCTGTGACAGTACAGTGCACATATTCTGGCGTTAATAAAAAAAGTATCTGAGATGTGCACACCATGCACACCATGTTTTATCGTCAGCGAGTTTCAATTGCAGTTGCTTTTGTATGGATTGCAGTCACTCTTAATTTCTCCAGTGTTTTTCCTTGTACCCCCTCTCCACTTCACAACCTTTTGTTGACATCAGAGGATCAGCAAGTGCCATCTGTAAATGTGTTACGAGGGCTGCATATCGTCTTTAATGTCTGACTGTTCCTCCTTATGCTCCCATTCCCAGCTATGGCCAGTAGGCAGGTGGACATCGCTACCCAGGGCTGGTTCATTGGCCTCATGTGTGCCATTGCTCTCCTTATTCTGGTTCTCCTTATCGCCTGCTTCATCAGGAGGAACAAAGGGGGCAAATACCCAGGTGAGAGAGTCACCAGAAACCGGTTTCCATTCTGTGTTCCTGTCTGTGGCAGTGTGCTAAAATTGTGCTTGTTTTGCCAGTGAAAGAGAAGGAGGATGCACATGCAGACCCCGAGGTCCAGCCAATGAAGGATGATGATATTATTTTTGGAGAGTACAGGTGAGAGAACAATGAGCAGGCCTCTGGGGAGTCTTTTCCTTATTCCTATACCTTCACAGCCCTCTGGAGAAAGTCTTTTCCCCACATCATGAACTATCACGCCTGCTTCACCTACGCAGGACACGGGACTCCAACTAACAGGAAATCTTCATCTGTGGAGTTAAAGCACAGCTCTTCCCTTGTTTTTATTTCTGGGCAGGTTGGCTATATTATCTTATGCTTTATCTGTGGTAATAGTTTTCGGCCGACTGTATATGATGGTGTAAGACTTCCATAACACTCAAAATTCAGGAAATTAGATCAGGTACTCTCCATTCCTCTGGTTTTATAGGTTTTTTTAATCTTCACCCCATGAAGATTATATAGAAGCAGGATTATATAGAAGCAGGATATTGTCTTACCCTGTTCCTCCTACTCTCTTGCTCTGTTTTGAAGTTTCATAGTTTTAGACAGATTTGACATGCTTTATCTGCCTCTTATATTTGAATTCAGTCAAATCAGTTGGCTTAATGAGTACACAAACACACAATATACATTAATAATATAATCTATCCATATATGATAACATTTGACGCATAGAGCACAGAGACAGTTCTCCTATTAGTACTGAAAGCTATTTTTTTGTGATGATAGCTATTGTAATCAGTCTCTTTCTGGTCTGTAGCTGCTCTTCAAATTACACGCATATAAGCTATAAAAATCAAGCACTTTACTTTGTATAGTATCTCTAAACATACTTTTGTACTTTATTTTCAGTTATGTTTACATGGTCTTCATTTTATACCTAAAATTGCTTATATATATATAATTAACATGTAGGTTTTATCTATTTACAGTCCTATTTTCAATTTATAATTAATATAAATAATGATCTATAATTTACTATGCATGGCTGTACTAAAATTGCATTTATGATAGACAAATATTTTGATTAAGTGATGTGAAAAATCATAAGTATATGTATGTTTACATTTGACCGTATATAGCATGCACACAAAAAAGACAT
>JAOUQW010000010.1:12558552-12576823 GCA_028565825.1 Olivaichthys viedmensis | reverse complement strand
CACACACTCTCACACACACAAACACACACACACACACACACACACACACACATATATATATATATATATATATATATATGGAAATGTGTAGGTATAACAGTAGCCCTCTAATTTGTTAGAAGCACATTTACGATTTCTCTGACATTGTAAGTCCTGATTAAGGTTTCTACTCACATTCCTTTAAGCCGCTTAAATTACCTCTCTCATTGCTTTCCATGGAGCTGGGTTTGTAGTTGTTTTGTAGACATTTCAATGTTCATGCTTTTTCCCCCGCATAATGCTTCCCTGCATTTATTAGTCATCCTTTCCAGAACTGAGCAGACATCTCTCACAAAACCCAGCAATCATTTCTCTGACTCTGCTCTAACCATGGATGGCTATCAGGAAAATTCTGACGGCTTTGTGTTGAGACATTTTGGGTGTTGCTACACCAAGGTATGAATTACTGAATACCCGAGTGAAAACAAGTCAGTTACAAAACAGTACAATTTTATATTAATATCAGCTTCAGCAACTATGATTTACTAACCTGTTACTTAATTATGCGATTGTAAGATGATGCTTATTAGACTAGGAGTGATCCAAGCGAGCATTTCCCCCTGCTTTGATGGGAGAAGTTGATGCAGTGATTTACTGTTGGGAACAATTGTCTGTGGGCTTGATGGGTGATGGTGTTACTGTGTCTGCTGATTGAATGCGATAAAGCCTCTGTGGCTATGAGATAGACCAGATGGTCCATAAATACTCATTTTGACAAGACTATTCACTCAGACTTTAGTCTGATAGCTCCGTCATTTTTCGGTCTGCTGCTATTTAAGCAAAATACTTCTGTTTCTCCTTAGTGAAGCCATGAATACAGAGGATTCACTGGTCATAGTATGTATGATCGAAGAGATTTGAATTTTAATGCACTTTTATCATGTGTCCATATGTGAGTGTGAGGGAGGTGTGTGTGTGTGTGTGTGTGTGTGTGCGTCATTGTTTCATGACTGCATGCTGGTGTATTGTTTTGCTTCAGTGAAACTGTTGACCAGATGACCCATAGCTCCCTGTGGATCATGGTGTCTGACAACAGTGGGCTGCCAGATGCAAATTTGTATTTGTATAGACTAATTCATGGTCACTAAAAGAGGCCTAGCAAATACAACTGCTCCTTTTTAGGGGTGTTGCTAGGAAACCATCAGTGTGCAGATGAAATCCCCACTGTGTCTTGGTCCAGCTGCAAAGCTCAGCCATTACAGTGTGTGTGTGTGTGTGTGTGTGTGTGTGTGTAATGCCATGACACATGGATTTCTCAGTTCAGCAGCTGTAAACAAATGCATCTATTCTTGTTGAATGTTCAGGGCCTCATTACTGTCCAGCTTCCAAAGTAAACTTCATTTAAATTCAATTCATAGCGCAGAGAAATAGCACGATTATAGTCATTTCTTTGATGCTAATTAGTTTCATACTCATAATTAATCGTTTTTTTCCCTAAAAATTTTGAAGAACACATCGACACAACTTTATACATATTTATATAGATGCCAAGGTACGGAATGATGCCAAGACACAATTCCAAGATATAGTATTATATCTCAGATGGTGCTAGACTTTCTTATGCATATTTTTTGACCATATTTCGATTTTCATTAGATTGTCACTGAAATTTTCAGTAGTCTGAGTCCCTTACCAAGAATTTATGAATTTGCAGAATCTATTAAAAAAACTAAAAAAACAATGCAATTATATTTCTCCACAAAGAGTGCGTAATTATGTACTTAACATAAGTAAAAAGTCATTGTTTACTGAAAGCAGTAGTGATGATAACACATAATCCATCAAGGACCGTACTGATGAGGTGAGATGACAACAATTAACTCTGTGTGTTAAGAGCATACACATGTTACTATTTGAATACAATATATAGCATCACTTTGAAAAAAATAAAACAAATGATGCATGATATATTTCATTTTTATATTTTCTAAAAAGAAAACGAATTTGTCTCCATTTAAAATAATATATTTTAAAAGAGTAAGTATCAAAGTCAATTTTTGATACAAAATCGTTCTTGTTAGTGGACTTTGGAACCCTACACTGTTTTATTCAATAATATTTATACACAGCTTTCTTTTCAAGGCTTCACTACCATGTACTATATACTATTATACAGCTGATGGTGACATACATTTGTATATTCACATAGTTAAATGGACAACTTTTTAACAGTTTCCGTGGCTTCTGTTGTTTCTTAATCTGCGTGCGTTTATTCTCACTCGCTTGCTTCACTATCTTAAAACATATGTTGCAGTTGGTGGGCGGATGAATCTCTGTGTGCTGGGAAGTCTAGTTTCCTGCTTATGTATTGTATTGCATGTTCTTTTGCGAAATCTTTTAACCAACGTACCTCAATATGGAAGCGTTTTGTTATCAGAAGAATAGGTATTTGTGATTCATGTCAAACTAATGCTGTAAGTAAGAAGCTGTTGCGCAATGCTTTAGTTTGGGATTTAGCATTCATCTCCAGTATATCTCTGGTTCCAGCTGTTTTGCTCCTTATTCACATTCATACCTTAATTTCTTTGCTTTTTTAGAAACCCTGCCAATGTCACAACAGCTTCTACTGTAAGCCCTTCTCCTGGAGCGCCTTCACCCCAGAACCATGCGTCACCTCACTTCGCTCCTGCTCGCTCTCTCCCTCGCACTCTCCTCTAGCCGTGAGTATTCCTCACAGGGTTGTTTGCTCTTCTTTTCCCCTCCCTTCCTGCTCCACTCCCAGCTCCTTTCCTACCTCTCCCTCTCTACTCATCACAGCGGTGGACTCCTAGTCTACGAGCTCTGGTTAATTGCAGTGAGATTAGAATGTGGCTGTCTCCTCACATTAGTCCATCATGAGACGATCCAACTGATTAGGAGCAGCAATTTCATATCCGACCAGAAGAAAGCTGCACTCCCTGGGCCAAAGCCAGAGCATCAGAGAGAATGCCAGGCAGAGGGCATCTCCCGGGCCCATGAGATACAGCTGCAGTATAATAGCTACTGTCTCTAATTTAGATGAAACTGGCCTTCTTCAGCTGCGCTCAGGGTCTAATTTAACAAGGACAGTGTGTGTGCGTTTGAAGTACAGAGCTTGGCTTTTAACAAGGAAAATGACACTGACTTTGAGTAACTGATTGATATATTATGAGCAATGCTTACCTTTAACTGTAGACATTGTCTAACTACAGCTTGTCTTTCTGTTATAGTGAAATCTCATTTACAGAATCTACAGTAATACTGATCCAGAAATATCACTTTTACAATGCTGCATACAGCTATTGCAGTGGTGGTTCAGTGGTTAAGGTTCTGAGCTAGTGAGTTCAGATCCCAAACACACCAGAGAACCGCTGTTTAGCCCTTGAGCAAGACCAGCTGAATTATTGCAAACTATTGTTATGCAAAAAGAAGGCCATATTAATCAATAGGAAAAGATCTATGGAGATGTTTCTAGATTTAATACAGTAAGAAGTGGTTTATCAGATACTTTCTTACAATTCCGATTGTATGTTTGCAAAATTTACAGTATGATTTTGATTCTCATATTCCACAAGTATTCCATTATTCTAGAATAAAATTGTTGATATAAGCATTTTATATAAGCTTTTAGGCCTTTAAAATGATCATGACATTTCAGTAATGTAAAATCAGCACTACAACTTTAATTTTTTTTCTCCTTCAGCTGCAGACGCGCAAGGTGACCCTCCTGGCGTCTTTGGTGAGTAATATCGATATTTTGTCTTAATGGCCATTTATTGTGTCTGAAATCCACACAGTTGTTTGTCAGTGAGTGCCAGCAACCATCCTGTTTATGTAAGCAGAGTATCTGCCTGGAAATCATTTCAGTTGATGTGGTCCCAAAAATCGAGACAAAGAGTCAAACAGCATGAAAAATGGATAAAACATGACAACATAGCGAGACTGAGTGCCTGAAAAGCATTACTGCTGCATCTCTTGACAAATCAGACCAAACAAAAGTTTAAATAATCTTAAAACATGGATCTAAAAGGAATCGAAGGTTTTCATTTAAAGGTCTAAGGCCAATCCAGCAGGAGGCATCAGCTTTTGGAAAGATGCTTGTCTTTTATCCATGTTTCATTCACAATAAACTCAGTTCTGACCGAGAGGCTGCTATATTCAGACAAGCTTTAGCATACATTTCCACCAGAGTCAGAAAAGAGAGTAATATTGGGGGGTGGGGCGAAGGATTAAAGAGATAGATGCATATCTTCTTTATATGCAGTTGCCATTTTCATTTTCAGACTTGGATTCTGCCCCCAATCACACCAATCCCCCACACACCCACACTTCTATTTATCCATCACAGCCTTGACAGGGTTTCATGTTTTTTGGCAGCCAGACATTTCGCATGTCTCACAGGGCTTCTGATCCCCTTTGTGCATTTGACTCTTGCTTCTATACGCCCTGTGAGCTAGTGTGATAGCTGCCTTCTTATGATCTTGGTATTGCTTATATCTTTGCATGCTTGCCCTGTGTAAAGTGACTGCAAAATGATTCGGCTAGTTATTTTCAACTTCCACATGCGTCCTCCTTGACTAGCTTGCGAAAAAGTGTGATAAACCATTAAGTATGAGAAGCAAGGTGGAGATTTAGATCTAGGGCTAGGCTCAGTATCCTGCTCAGACATAATAGGCTGGGTTTTAAAAGACATGACATTTTGTCTGGAAGTGGTGTTAAATGTTATGGTTTTACGAATTCTGTTAATGTTATGGTTTTAACTGTGTCTAGACAAATCCATGTTAATTATATAGTTTATGTCATTCTATATGTATCAAGGCAGTGGGATGTTTCATTTTGAATGTGCACAATGATAGTATGAAAATAGACAGTTTACTTTACGAGTGTGGATCTTATATATAAGTATAATTAGCTAGATTTACATGCATCCAAATAAATAGGTAATAATCCGACTGATAGCTCAATTGAAATAACCTTTGTGTATACACCTAAATTGGAACCGTTCTAGGGCAATCCGAATAAAATGTCTACCTCGTTGAAAGAGGTGGATAATCTGTTTAATAATTAATTAAATATAACAATAATCGCCATGTAAACCTTTAAAACTGATAACCTTCATAATCGGATTTACGTTCTTCTTGCGCATTTGCAAGACACATGCTGACCAACATGGCTGATGCAAAAACAATTGTCCTGTGAGGAAACAAAGTTAATTTTACAAATTTTAAAAGTGTTAAAAATAATTGCACACACTAATATTTTGAAATATGGAAGCAAAGTAATGTGGCCTTGTGTTCAATAAGTACATTTGGGGCACATTTTTGTGAGTGGGACATAATTGAACACTTGTTTAAAAAAATCTAGCAGGGCGATTAAAAACTCAGCTAACATGCTAAACTAACGTTAACTCACTCTCATATCTTTGGGTTGTTATAGTAACACTAAATTCCACTCCTCACCTGTACATAAATATGGTTCAGATTAAATGTAATGTATGTGTAACTGGGGATGTTCAACAGATTTCCGAGTACAAATTACAAACTGTAATTTAGTCTAATTCACTTAGCAATTGAGTGATTATTATTATTATTATTATTATTATTATTATTATTGCTACTATTATTATTGATTTTATTTAAATAAAATCATGCCCCATCTTTAACTATTCACACAGAGTATTATTTATAGTATATTATAATATACTGTGCTCTGATACTTTGAATCATGCCTTTTGTCACTATGCTTTAGTGATGTTTTCCTGAAGTTTGGCACTAAGAGAGCCTGTCATAAATAAGCCTTGACCTTGTGGCTGTGGAAAAGCAATTTGCACTGGATTGGCTTACAGGATTTAAACCAGGTTGGGGAACTTTTATTAGATCTTCGTGGCTATTGTTGGCTCTGCGAAAACAATATGTTTGTTTACATATCCATTTACTGGATTCTCATTACCTAATCCTCAACAGTTACTGGTCTTCCTGCCGTCCACAAAATGACATCACAGCATGTCGTCTTGATAAGTGAGTCCTTTTGCACTGCTGACAGCCAAAGACTGTCAGCGACTGGATGATTAATGAAGGCTGTACTATGCTTATATTCACACAGGCCCATTATTTGACTGTTGTCTAATGGAGAACTGAGTTACTTAGTGAATTGCCTCATTCAAAACGAGCCAATCAGGACTATTTGTATGCAGCGCCACATTTTATTGCCGAGGTCAGCATGATCTGAAACATGTCTGGAATTCCTCAAGAATAAAACGCTGATAAGCTGATAAGCTATTGAAACTAGCTAAAGTATGCATTAATTTTGAAAACCAAATTGGAGTGCACTTCTTATTTGAATATCCCAAAGTGTGTCCCATATTAGCAGCAGATATGGTTATGGTTGAACTTTTAATCCTACTCACAGAGGACCACAAGCATAACCTTGAGTGTTCTGCGCGCACACACAGTAATTTACCTTTGGCACCCATGTTTAATCCGATAAGCATTTATTAATGACCTTGTCAGGAACAATGATGCCATCATGTATGTTTTATATATATATATATATATATATATGAATATTCACTACCGGCCACTTGGCAGAAGTGTGCGCAAGCTTGTTTTAACCAATCAGAACGCTTGATGCCTAATATGTTTTCCTTTAGCTATTTAATATTTAATAATAATAAGCACCATTATTTATTTTATGAATTTTTTTGGTATATTCTAATATATTATTATTGTCTGGATAATTAAACATATTGTGATATAAACCGAGTTCATATGGGCCACGCCTACTTTCTTTACATTTTGACAGCCATCAATAAAGTAGAAAAAAAGAGGTCTCTGTGACTCTCAGGCTCTATAATCAAGAACTAAAAATCACATGTGGATCGAATATGTTAACCAATAGCTCACCTAGGAGTCCTTGCGTGCATGCCTATTATTTTGTGTGCACACAGCACTCTGGTGGGCATTAAGTGTAAGTGTAGGTGTAGCTACTAGAAGATGATGACATTTTTGTCATGGACAGATGATCCATTTTTACTACTCTAAAATATGACACTAAATACCTAATTTCCTAATGAAAACCGAGTGCATTTCACAATTTCATAATTATCATTTTTATCATAATTATGAAAATAATATTAACATTTAGCTGTTTGTTTTTAGTAGTTAACTAGGCTCTTGCTACAGTGCAGCTGTAAGTGCCTTTATATGAAAATCCCAAATAATTCAGTACTGGATAAATGATCCAAATATACAGTGTAGATAAATGATGTTTCATTATGCAGTCCAAAACCCAGTGCAGAGAAAGAGATAAATTGGAGTGTAATTGAGAAATATGGATTTTGTCGATTTAAATTTCAAATGAGCCCTGAATGGCTCCACTTTTCGTGTTATTTTTTATTTTTTTATTTTTTTTACATGTTATGGTGGTGAATTAGCTGCGTGCCTCTGGATTGAGTCAGTTAAAAACAGATGACACACTTTCAGAAGATCACAGAGTGGAGCCTTTGCTTGGCTCCCTGCTGAAAATACTCAGTGTAGTACAGTACCAGTGATGGGCAATACTGCAGTTAATGCTCTCTGGTTACTGAAATCGGTCATTTTTTGTCTTTTTGCCTTTTGCTGAACAATTTGTATATCAATTAAAACACACAAATATCAGAGAAAGAGAAGGAAGGAGGAAGAGCATAAGGAGAGCGGAGATTGACTGCTATTCAGGCGCTCTGCCCTCTGTGCCCTGTCGAACACAATCCTTGCCATCTGTCTCTTTTTTCTCTCATTTCTCATATAAGAAAAAGCATTATTATTTCTCCTCATAAAACAACCTCTTCTCACTGCACTTCATTTCAGTTCTGCTGCTCGTTCTACTGTGTTGTTTCATTAAAGCATCATTTTGCAAATCTGCTCTCAGTTGAAGGATTAGACTGAATTGCTGTTATTGTGCCACCTGTCAGAGCCTGATGCCCATTTAGGGATAATTTCCCTCTATTCTAACACATTCATTTCATATAGAACAGGGATTTAAAGGCACTTTGTTAGAGTGTGAGCCTTTTCCGGGACGCCAACTGCTATTTCTGATTATTTTCTAAAGATTGTCACATTTTGACGTGTTCATGAGCTCTTCAGCACTATGAGAAACTTGGTGATTAATAAGCAGGCTTTGTTAATGACTATAAAATCGTATAAAATTGGGTGAAGTAAATCGACATTCTGAGTGCGCGCACACACACCTTAAGACACACACATCTACACACAGTGAGGATTTAAGGGAATAATTTGCAGGAGAACCGTTTGGCTTATTAGTTATTCATCATCTTGTTAGTGTCTGACTCGGTGTAGACTAGCGTTTGATGTTTGCCTCCCTAGCGACCGGCTGAGACTAATTATCCTGGCATGTCACTAATACAATTGGCAGGTTGATTGAAGTCATGGTTTCAGACAGTAGTTTTGAGAAATGATGCTAGCTAACTAGATTACTAAAGCGGTTTGTAGTAGAGTAATGAACATTAATGATGCCATTTGCACAAGACATTTAAAGCTTTGCGCTGTGATTTAGTGTCCTTTGGATGCATTTCATGTTAATAAACAAGCTCAGTTGTGTCATGTGTGCTGACTTTAGCAGGAAGATAATCAGTTGTCAAAGAGATTAGATTTTATACGAGATGCTTAAAAGACTTTAATTGGCATGTTCAAATTAACATCATGAGCTCTTAACTGCTGCGGGACAGCAACAAACACACCAGCATCATAGACTCATTAAAACACAGACGTGGACAGTTTTAATTATCTTACATTATTCAGGGTGGGAAACTGGATATAATGTCGATCATTTTAAGGTTCTCTTTCATGTTTAGCATGTGCATTTATTTCTACTAATCTTTTAAAGTGATGTTGTGTTTGTGTGATCACTTACCTGTTTCATGCGTGGTATCGGCAGCCTTCTGTTGTAGGTCAAAGAACCTGACCACTGGTGGCTCATGGGAAATGTAGTCTCCAGTTCCCGCCAAAAGTCGGGACTGTGCACTGTTTATCTTATGTACATAGTTTTTATTTTAAAAAAAATTTTGTTTAAATAATTGGAGAATAGTTGTACTGTATAATTATGTATTTTTATAGTAAAAGTGATTCATTATAACATAATGAATTCATAATAATAATTTAATGGTTAAAGTAATGGATCTAAATATGGTATGATACGGGTAGCTAATACCTATTTAAGGAGCCACGCGCAGGCATTTGGAGGTTGGTTGGTGAGGTGTATAGACCTTGGGGCAGTTATTGAATGCACAATTGCTGTACCAAGGTTTTGGTTTCTTTACCTTTTTGATTTATTGAGGTCCCCCTACCCCCTAAATATTTGTAAAAAAAATAAATGTTTTGTTGTTCTTTTGCACTGGATTTATAGATTTTGGGCACATTGCACCAAACACTGGACCGTAGGGTAAAAAAATTTTCCATCTCTGCCCCACGTTTTCTGTGTTGAAATCAGTCGTTTTTCATCACCCATTGGCTGTTCTACAACATCATGGCATTGCTCAAGACACTTAAGGGATATATCACTTTAGCTTAGCAATTAGAGACTGAGCCAAGACCTGCTATAACTGTATGAAACATTTCAAATTATTAAGAAATGCAAGAAATGTGAACTGAAATGCACATTATTTGAAACTGTCACTTTAGCCATTAGAAATCTCTAGCAAGTAAAAACATCTTGAATATAGATGAGTCTATCTAGCATTTCTCATTATAACAATATTATTAAAAAATGCTTTAAGATGATCTAATCTATAGCTAAACATTTATTTTTCTAGTTTTAGGTAAACTTGTCAAGTGAAATCATCTTACTGTGCTGGAGTAACACAAATTTGTTAACATTGGCGTCAGTCCTGGGATATTTTGTGAGATTATTAGAAGGGAATTTTGAGCTGATGAATGATCAGAATTGTGTTCATTTTAGCTAGGTAACCGACTACACCCAAGCATGCTTGCCTAGTTGTGTAACCCGTTTATGGATGGACCTCACTTGCAGGCTTCAGAAAGTGTTTCAAATGTTCCCCATTTTTACCCAAATTTTTTAGTAAAGTTTTATAGTCTGCCTGTCATGTGTGTGTCTTCCTCAGATGATTCCTCAGACTATGGCCCTGTGTTTGAGGAGCAGCCAGTTGACACCATCTACCCAGAGGAGTCTCAGGAGGACAAGATAATCATGAGTTGCCGAGCGCGAGCCAGCCCACCTGCCACATACAAGTAACATGTGCTTCTAACTGTTCATGCCGTGCTTCAGAGTTATTAGTAGCAAAGCTTGCATCTCTTAGTGCTCAGCTAAATCTCTGTTGTACAGCAGTAGGATTCACAAAGGATTGATAAGAGTTTATCAGTTAAGTGTTTTGGCATTAAGTGTTTTGGCATTTACATTTTGCAAATCATTACCTGGGTGTAAAATCTTTAATCATGTCTTTGTGATCCTCCTCATCCATTTCTCTGAGCTGGTCTCATGGCTCCTTACCTAGGCATTGACCCTATAGTGTGCACTACCCCCTTACACACTCCATTTCCCTCAAGGGTTTGACCCTTTCTGCACCTCAAATTAATCCACTGCTGTAACTGCGTCCCTCTCAGCACCCACCCCTCCATAATTCAATTTTCCTCTCGGTTACATTCAACACTCAACCTGTCCTGAAAGACAGAGGCCATTTGTAGAAGGAGATTTCCCATCTATAGCTCGTTTCCTGTTGAAGTGGCATCACTCCAGGAGCACCTACAGGGTAGAGAGCATTGGTAGCCAAAACAGATGGTGAGATATATAAGAAAGCCTCAGTTAATGTAAACACAGCATTGTGTATTGAATACTGAACATCTATAGCATATCTGCTGCAAATGGGTCACTTCTTTTATTTATCTACTCCATGTGGAGTGGCAAAGCGTGCGAATACATTGTATTTTGCATCTTGTCTGTTCTTATCCCTGTTTGCAGGTGGAGGCTGAATAACTGGGAAATCGAGATCCAGGAGGGGGGTAACAGCCACTACAGCCTGATGGGGGGAAATCTGGTCATCAGCAGCCCTGATAAGAGCAAGCATGCTGGGAACTACTCCTGCCTGGCAAGAAACGAGTATGGCACCGTCATCAGCCGAGAGGCGTCCGTCCAGTTTGGATGTGAGTGACGGTGACAGGGTCAAGACACTCCATTATGTAATGCTGCTTTTGCTTTGCCAAATGTGCTCTTGACTTTTTGTCCTTAATTCAGCGTTACGTGAACACATAGGTAGCATTTTTTTTTTTAAACCTAAGCTTATGCCTTTTAGCTATGGTCAACCTTTGTTGAGAAGAGGTGGAAATTAATTTCTGGTGTCAACATTTTTAAATGCTTGTGTGGGTTGTGCTGAATCATGGGTTCCAATGATGAAATGATGATGATGCAAATTATGTGAAATTGCTTTTTTGTTATTTTGTTTGTGGGAAGCAGTTTTTTTTATTTATTATTGTAGGTCATCGAGTCGGGCCACAATGACAGTGTTTGTGAAAGAGCCTAAACTAATTTAATTCTGTTTATCTCTAGATCTGGACATGTTTTCTACAGAGGAACGAGAAGCCGTGCGTGTGAAAGAGGGTCAGGGGGTGGTGCTGTTGTGTGCTTCTCCTCCACATTTCCCAGGTTAACTCAATACCTAATTCATAATATCTTCGTAATATCTCACCCAAACATTTTTCAGACAAATGACAACACACAAACATAAAACATACCATCACTAAAGTTAATCAGAATTGCTGAGCATTTATGACATCTTTAATTGTTTTATCATTTCTGTTTAGATGATCTTACCTTTCGCTGGATGCTGAATGAATTTCCAATCTTCATCCCACTGGATAAGCGGCGCTTTGTCTCTCAGACCACAGGAAATCTCTACCTTGCTAAAGTAGAGGCTTCTGACAGTGGGAACTACTCCTGCTTCGTCTCCAGCACATCTATCGCTAAGAGTGTCTTCAGCAGGTTCATCCCTCTGGACCCACAGGCTGAGCGTACGCCGTTCACTTCCCTTT
This sequence comes from Olivaichthys viedmensis, assembly GCA_028565825.1. Taxonomy (NCBI): domain Eukaryota; kingdom Metazoa; phylum Chordata; class Actinopteri; order Siluriformes; family Diplomystidae; genus Olivaichthys; species Olivaichthys viedmensis. Next base: position 12,564,791 of record JAOUQW010000010.1, on the reverse strand, counting down.
TACTCAGAATTTTAGAATGTTAATTAATGAAGTAATAGTGAATAAAAGGATTTACTTCCAGTGATACATAGCCAGAAAATGTGTATCACTGTATATAAATCCTGGGTGGTGGTTGGTGGTTGGATTGCATAGATAATGATCTAACTAACTCAAACTAATATTTAAATGTTAGTGGCAAGGATGTCAACAGCCAAACTGCAAAAATAATCCACAAATGTGACACCACAAGATTATTTATTATTCATCTTGTGACACCACAAGATTACTTATTTATCATTATGACTAGTTCTAAAGCATTCGTTTCAGAAGCACAGACGCCACACTGTTTTTAAAAAGACTTCTGTATGATTTGGTTGCATTATATTAAAAATATGCAATGTGACTATGGCCTGATTAGATCACTAAGGTGTCATTGCAGTGCTTATTTTGTGAGGTTTTCTAGGCAACGCAGACCGGACAGAAATGGTGATTGATTATGTTTTTGCCACAAAGGCAGAAACCACAATTCTAGCCGTCAAGAGTTTTTTGTGTGTGAGTGTCAGTTTGTATAAAGCTGAAAGGAGTTGTGAAGAAAAGGCAAGAAATTTGAAGGCAGTTGTTTCTGTTTCCCGGAGGTCCTTTTGTGGGTCCATCAATTATTCCCTATTTGTGTTCTGACACAGGGCTTATGTGATTAAGCACAAACATTTCTGACAATTTCATATCAGATCAGTTTTACCAAGATATACTCAGAGTTCAAATGAAAAAGTGCAAATATCTTAAATACCTGGTCTTTTTTGTTTGTGCAAGTTTTGTTCCCTTACAAATAACTTTTAATAGCTGACAAACACTGGAAGCATGCATTTTATAGTAACAGAGTGGCTGGAGTGCCAATTATAGTCTGCAAGATGTTATATCAGACAAAATAACTAGAGGACACATAAGGCGGAGCATTCAATCTTTGCTTTCTCTAGGCTTGTGAGATGTTTAAGAGTGGTCCTTCCCAACACATGGCATTTTCTGTAACTTCTGTGCATAAACTCACCTATGACTCTACTGTAGAACAACATAAGCCTTAGGCTCCATCTTGCCCCATATTCACAGCCATTCCTGGATGTGTGTATTCAAGAGTGTGTGTAGGTCGGTGTTTGCACAGCATGTCTCAGCTGTCATACCATAGCCAAATATTTTGAACTGAAATGCCCTGAATCATGCCTGCCATTTAGACTGATACAAAACAACAGAGTGTACTGTGCACTTCTATTTAGCATGAGTAATGTGCATTCGGAGCCAGAGGCAGATGCAGGAGACGGCTTCTAAAAACAGATGGTTCAGCACGGTGATACTGTATACTGTCTCCAGCAGGTCCCATTCGGAAGTACGCAGCCGATATAAAAGTGAAGTTTCCAGACACGCATGCACTTGTTGGCCAGAACATCACCCTGGAGTGTTTCGCATTAGGAAAGTGAGTGCATTTACTTATGTGAAAGTCAAAAAGGTTCATTGAGATTAAGTGGAGTCATTACTGTACTTTTTTTTCCATTGAACGCTTACATGACATGCATAAGTTTTCAATTGAAGTCGACATTTTTCGACACAAAGTTACTGCTTTTTGATTTTTAAAGACAATGTAATTATCACATTCTGATATTAATAATGTATGTATGTAATGTAATGTAATGTAATTATCATATTCTGTCTTTCTCTTGTTGAATGTTATGTGTGTAATTGTTTGGTCCTCAGTCCCATTCCCCAGATCAGGTGGAGGAAGGTGGACGGAGCGCTGCCTGTCCACCATGAGATCAGCATGGCAGGTGGACTTCTGCGCTTCTTTAACGTGCAGTACGAGGATGAGGGAGTGTATGAGTGTGAGGCGCTCAACTCCAAAGGCAAAGACTGGCACAAAGCACATCTTCATGTGGAAGGTAGGACTGCTGCCAAGAGAAGGGTCTCTGACCTCAAGTAAAAGATTTCAGCATCTCAGCACATAAATGTTGATCAAAATCACAGCTTTATCTCTTATTTAAAGTACAGCTGGCAGAGATGATTTTATGGTTGTTGTGAACATAGAAAAAAAACAACAACAATAATTATGTACACATCCAAGTAAACACATTCAAGCTAAGGCACAGTATCAAAGATTAAAAGAAGGCCGCACATTAATTCGTGCTGTGGATCTTTGTTAGGTCTAACACAATGATGATCACCCACATATACATTATAACCTATGTCAATCACCCAAACCATCGGGCACAATGAGTGATGTCATCCTAATTAGAGACGGTTCATTCTCAGTGGTGGCATGTGATTAAAAACAAGTATAGTCACAGAACTTCAATAGACATCTACATCATATGAGAGGTTTAATATCAAATTCTTGGTTTAAATGCCTATTAAAAGTGTCTAATTTGTAACTACAAAGTAGTTTTCTCTATTATAATTTTCATGCATTAAAAAATGCAAAGACGCTACGTTATGGCGTGCTTCTGTAAAAAGCACAGCTACTGGATTGCTATGATCATGATTTCTAATAGCACTTCTGTGTTCACTAATTCTTATTTTTAAAGCTTTCCATGTCTTCCCCCCATACAATAAACCACACAGCCATTTTAAGACATAAATCACATTCTGTGTAGTGCAGGTAATGATACCTTTGATCTTAAAAACTTCACCAGGGATGGTTAAATGTTTTACATCTAGAAGTGAAGTTACACTAGGCACAACACCCACACTTATAATTCCCATCTGGGACATTCTCTAAAAAAAAGTGGGAGGTTGTACAGGAGTTAAATCAGATTTGATCAACAGTTGCCTAATATTAGGTGGACGGACGCACACTACTATGGGAGGCTCTATATGTATATGCATTTACTAATGAAGAATACTTTAAAAAACATCACATTATATGATCAGTAGTTTGGCAATAAGCACTGCTTCTAAGTCATATCTTTGAACCTGTGAGCTGCATTGTCAAACCACGTTGTTTAAACCTCATGTTAAGAATATCAGCCTGGTTTTTTTTTTTTTCCAATCTGAATCTTTAGAACAAAAACAACGTATATGACTATACTAACTTATGGAAAGGCTTTTTTTCAACGGAATATAGTGAAATCTGTCACCACGTCATAATGAATTCCTATCTGTGGGTTTTCTGTACAAATCTGTATAATCTCTCCTTACTTACTAAAAAATATTTTCCATCATAGGACAGTGGAAATTTTTATTGTTCATTTCATCCATTTAAAAACTGGTGAAATTGAAGTAAAACTGATTCTAAGACCTGCCAGAGCATGAACACATCATCAATATCCCAGCTAACAGAGCACGTTATCAGAACGTTCAGTAAAGTATTTGGCAGGTTCTAAGAAGGTTAGACTGTAACATTACAAAAATAACGTTTCTGCAATGTTCTAAAAACATCTGCTGTAACAATGGCTTGCTTGTTATTAGAATGTTGCTCACACAAGGTTCCCAGTTGCCTCTTTAAAAAATAAAGGTGCACAGAAAAGGTTCTTTAGAGTGATGACATTTTTTTTTTTGGTTTCCTAAATAATTTTTAGAATCTTTTTTTTTTTTTTTTTGGTGCCACAGAGAACTAAAAGAAATTCCCACCATAAACGTTAGCATTATGTGAAGGGATCTTTGTGGTGGAAAATTATTATTCAGTTTATTGTGGCAACAACAACAAAAAATGGCTAAACAAATCATGGACCAAAAGGTTCTTTAGACCAGTAGTTCCCAACCCTGGTCCTGGAGTACCCCTGCCCTGCGTATTTTGTAGCTTTCCATGCTCTAACACACCTGATACAATAATCAGGCAATTAACAGGACCGTTCTGAGTCAACATGGGTGTGTTAAAGCAGGAAAAACACTAACATGTGCAGGGTAGGGGTACTCCAGGACCAGGGTTGGGAACCACTGCTTTAGACAACCAAAAAATGGCTCTTTAGGGAACAGACAATGGTTCTTCTATGGCATCGTTCTAAAGAACCCTTTCTGGCACTTTTATTTTTAAAAGTGTAGACAAAAACAAACATTATGAAAACGTTAGCGTTAATGTTCCCTAAAACTAAAAATGTTGCAGAAATGTTTAGAAACATTCATAAAAAACCTTCACGCTCAGAAAACGTTCTGCCAACCTAAAGTTGTTAGCTGGGATACCAGCACTACTGTATATTGATTAATACAATTCAAAACCTTAAGAATATTCGTACATTCAAAACACGCCTACATATAAATTGGTGTAATGAAGCACCATCATACTACCCATGGCCATCTCCTTTACTGAATCATCTTGAAACATGCAGTTGGAGCAATATCAGGAGCATGTGATCCTAGAAGGACAATTTATCTTAAGGTCAATTTATCACTTTGAAATGATATTTTAGTATAATATAGCAGTCTAATGCTATCTGCAACCTCAAAAAGTATCATGCCCTTTAATGCCATATTTCATATTTCCTTTGTTTGGCCTAGTTGTGTCTGCTGATCTAGCCTTTCTCTCTTACAGCTGCTCCTGAATGGGTAGAGCACATCAGTAGCAGCGAGAGGGACATCGGCAGTGACTACACCATGTCCTGTAGAACCAGTGGAAAACCCAAACCTCATGTACACTTCCTGAAGAACGGCCAAACGGTACTGCTTTTAAATCTCCATCCTCAGATTGTAACTATGAAGGCCTTGAGTGGCTTTTCTTTGCTTTTTCCTTGACCTTATTGAATCAAGTCCATTCTACACCAAAAGGGCTGTGTTTAGAAGGTTCATGAAGTGAAGTGTAGAATTTGCCAACAATCACGAATGTGCATGAACACACCATCTCTCTTATAAATGGTGTCTGTCAGGGAAATGTTTCTAGGTGTAGTTCAGGCTTTAGGCATACTCAGCTCTATCACTTAGGGCACAGAGTCAATGAGGCAAAATCTAGGCTCCATCTCAATTCTGAACGGGTGCCGACACTATTGCACAACACCCATGGCAACAAGCAGTTCTGCTCCAGAAGCCTGAGCATGTATGCAGGGGGCATAGCACAGCAGGAGCCACCCTCTGAACACACTCTTCATGCAAATCAGCCTCACTATCACACACACTTATTAATAAAAGTTTCAGTGAAGCCTGACAAATGTCAGTGAACAAAGGGTTCACTGAGTAATGTTTGAAAATTATTATTAGTATTTATAAGATGGTTGTTTATTTTCTTCCGACAGTACGGCAAGCATGAGCTGCACTTCACAGACCTGACATTTGATGACTCAGGGATGTACCAGTGCATCGCTGAGAACCGCCACGGAGTGATCCACGCCAACGCTGAACTACGAGTCTTCGGTAAGCTGCCTTCAGACTTATTGTTCTTTGATGGATTTAAATTCAACAAAATATCATAATTAACTTTGAAAATCAAACAATGCCAAGATGTTCTCAATTCTTAATGTTAATGTGAATCCTTCATCTTTGCTGCTTGCTGGCACATATTCAGTAAAAGAGGATTAACATCTATCGGACAGTTAAACAAAATAAGATTTATCCTCAAAGAAATTTCTCCATGCATCCTGCTGGAGTAAAGCCAAACTCTGTGATGTTTTCTGTTATCAGTGGGTGCTCCCTCGTTTGAGTTGAACCCGGTGAAGCAGAGGCTGCTTGGAGCAAAGAACGGGCGTGTGGTGATTGAGTGCAAACCCAAAGCAGCGCCCAAGCCCACGTTCTCCTGGAGCAAAGGCACAGAGATGCTCTTCAACTCCAGCAGGTAGGAGATACACTAATGCCCTTTCATGCTGCATTATTTTAACTGAGGCATTCGTCCTCCTACAAGCGCTGATCTTCTAACAATACTGGAGATTGCAGAAAGGTTCAGTAAAACATCAGGGTAAGTTTCGGGTTGTGTGATAATTTATTATTATTATTTTTTAAATAAAGGTATTTTTCTCAAACATGTGGCAAAATTGGCAAAAATATATATATTGGCACCCCCAAATAATATTGCAAACAAATTGCACTCCTTAAAATAAATAAATGCAAACAAATTGCCATCCTTAAAAATATAGATTTAATGGCATCTTTAATTTTGGTTAGTACCAGGACAATGTAGTTCAAAACCTGCTGGTCTCTACCAGTGCAGTGGCTCAGTGGTTAGGGCACTGGACTACTGATCAGAAGGTTGTGGGTTCAAACCTCAGCTCCACCAAGCTGCCACCAAGCTGCCACTGTTGGGCCCTTGAGCAAGGCCCTTAACCCTCCCTGCTCCAGGGGCGCTGTATCATGGCTGA
>JAOUQW010000010.1:12519283-12531920 GCA_028565825.1 Olivaichthys viedmensis | reverse complement strand
AAAAAAAAAAAAAAAAAAAAAAAAAAAAAAAAAAAAAAAAAAAAAAAAAAAGAAAAGGAAAAGGGGAGGAAAAAGACAAGAGAAGAGAAAAAAAAAAAAGAAAAAAAGAAGGGGGGGGGGGGGGGGGGGGGGCAATTATATGCATTGTACATGAATCCAGAACTATGTCAGCCTTCTCCTTTAAAGATGACAGTGAACAGTGACTGATGGGTCTGTCAGACATGAAGACATGGAGCAGGGAGAGAGAAAGTGCTTTTTCAGGGCCATCAGAAAACATACAGGGGCATATCAGGATCAAAATCCATGCCTACAGCATTGCAGGCTAGGAGTTTCACCCAAGTGCTGGCCACTTTCTTTCTTTTTTTTACTACGAGCTGTCACATTCTTTCTCTGCCTCACATTACAAAAATCACATTTATGAAGGAGGGAAGTCAATGCTGACAGTATGACTTTTTTGCCCTATTAGATGCCATGGCTCCCTCCCTGACTGGTGACCCTGCACACAGCCTGGGCAGTAATGAGCTTTAGAGCAGAGGCCCACGATCCTGCCAACATGACTGGAATAGACTGTGTGGCTCAACTCACGCCTCAAGAGTTCATATATTCCTCGCAATTAGGAAGCCACCCATAAATACTTTGAGAAAGCATGGGCATCGGTGGTGTTGCAGAGGTTATTTATAGATGAAACTTTTCTGCTGTACTTTACACTCAAACAAATTGAAAGAGCCAGGGAGAAAAAAGAACGTTGTGTTTTCTATTCTTTAATTATTCCATCAGCACTAAGATCCTACACATTTGCCATCTGTGGCATGGGCGCATCATTAGGTTGCTATGCCAGGTTTTTCTCTGTGTCAGAGGCTCAGATAGAGAGAGGGAGCTTTCGAAAATACCTCATCTGGGATATTGTTAATGCATCACCTAATTGAGATGGATTCATTTTTAATGACTTGCACTGTCTTGCCGGTAAATGGTAGGAGTTAATGAATGCAGAGAGAGAAGGGAAGAGACACACTAATAGGCTTCCTCTGGCCGAAGGTTACATTATATGTTCATATTTGTATTTCATTTGGCTTTTGCTGCAATGGCAGAGTTTTTCCATTTCTGCAGCGCTAATAGTGGAGGTATGGGTTTGAATATGGAAATGTACTGTGCAATAGAATGACGCATTGGTTTGAGCTGGAACTGATCGTATAATGCGTTGCTTTTCCTCCATTTAACCTCAGGGCTTCCCAATCCTATGCCTGGAGATCTACAGAGTTTAACTCCACTCCTAATCTAACACACCTGATCCAGTTATTCAAGACCTTCAGTAGCATATGAATATTAGAGCCAGGTGTTTTGGCACTAAACTCTGCAGGGCAGTTCATCTTCAGGAATGGGGTGGCTCTTTTTTACATAGTTAGAAATTATTTCTTATTCATTAACATCTACAAAGAAATACAAGCTTTTAGCATTATTTTGCATACACATTTCAAAGTAAACTCATATTGTAATTTATATTAATGCATATCTGCATTTAGGCAAATACACTATAATTTATTGGAAATGTTTACTATTGAGGTCATGTACTATTAGGGAGATGAGGATATTACTCCATTGAATCAGTGATTAGCGTTCAGTCAGACGTTTGTCTCTGCTCACATCCCAGCAGCTAGAAGGCCTTTGTTCATCTTTAGTGTCATTTATTTCTTTGTTAGATGGCCAAGGAAAATCTAAACTCCTCTCTTTGGCCTACCTCTGTTATCTGTAGTGGAGTAACAAAAGTATTTCAGAGTAAAAAATCTGTTACTAGGTCACTCCCTTTCTTTCTTTCTTTCTTTCTTTTTAATTCTTTCTTATTTAAGCTTTCTCTAAGATAATAACAGACTATAGTAATATAATTCCGGCCAGCACTTCTAGCTTGGGAATTAATTTGTACTAGTCCATCAAGAGGATACAGGACCTGCTTTTTTTAAACCTTAGGGTAAAATATGTGCGAACAAGTAAATAGCTTATTCTATCTTGCATCAGTAGATGTTTATGGATTGTTGTAGTGCATTTACAATGCTAGACTTAAACTCAAGAATTAAATATTTATTGCTACTTACAGTAGTTTATTAGAATATATTAGATATGGTGCAGTAAGGTGCAAGTAAGTTTACTTACCCTTAGGACAAATTGAAGACATTCAGTGTGTTAAGTTTCACAGATGTTCCTTCATTAGCATCTGTAAAAAATAAAATAAAAAGTTGTTGTAAAAATATTAATGGTTTCAGTTAAAAAGTTTGCATTTTTATTTCTGAATATGATCTAAATATTCTCTAATAATTTGTATGCCCACCCTCTGTCTTTATAACTGCTTCCAACCCCTTTGCATATCCTCTGAGTAGCTTTGGGATCATCTCGGTTGTAACAGTTGTAATTAGAGTGATTCATTACAGAGTATTTTCATTTATCCTGTTTGAATAGGTGAATGTCTACAAGGTCCTTGTTCAAATTTCACCTTTAATCCTTGCACTTTAACCTTTCCTATAGACTCCAACTGGGTCATGACCTGGGTCAATCTTAAGGGTCACCTAGTATTTACTCACTTGGTGTTAATAATGGATCCTTGCCATTTATTAAAGGCAGGGATCATGTCACCAAACCAGAACAGGTTGCAGCTCTTAACTCAAAATATACTCAAGAGGCAACATATTTTTCTACAACAGTTTTCCTATCTAAAACCTCCAGATCGCAACGTGTCATACTATTTTAAATAATTGTAATCACCAAAGATTTGTCGTGAGAAAATAATTTTATCACCTGCCATAGCGAGCACCCTATTTGTGAGATAAGCTTCAACATTGGGATTAAGGCGATGTTAAAGCCAGTGAGTGGGTGGATATCTGGATGGTAAGGTCATAAGCTATGAATTTAATTACTTTCGGTTGCCATGGTGGAAACTCCATCATACCAATAGAAAGTTATACCGAGAATGAGTGGGTGGGCGAATGAAGGGAATTGGATACGCTTTCTTTGCTTTTGGTTGCTATGGTTGAAAAGTCCCCTATTCCATTCATGTCCCCTATTCCATTCATGTCCCCTACCCCATTAATGCCTACAACGGTTCAAAGTTGGTGTTGCCTTTGGTTTGCTCATCTGACATTCCATGGTCTTATGACTATAAACTTGTGACTAGGACTTTTTCATAAATTGCATGATGTGAATGAAACACTAACATGATTTTAATGAACGGAAATGCATTGGCATCTTTTGAACTTAGATTCTAGTGTTTAAATGTATAATTCAGGAGACTAATTGTGCAGCAGTGTCTCACACACTGTACCTGCTGATTTGCCTCTCCCCATGTTTGATGAGGTGCTGCTGATTGCCTTGTGTCTGTCATCAGTGTTGGCGCACATCCAAGCTGAAAGCAGTGTGACTCGAGATAACCCCCACTCTTCCTCCGGTTTTTTTTTCACAGCAGTTTCTTCCTCTCAGTTCCTTTTTATTCATCCTTAATATAGCACAGGTTTGTGCCAATATCGAGAGATTCAAATGCAAATAAAAATGGGTTCTTCCAAAAGCTATATTCTAAGCTAAATCAAACTCCATTCGGTGTATGACTTTTGTGTATTATTTTGCTGGCTAAGCTCCATATAGATTCATCGTTCTCAGCGTTTTAGGGGGCTTATCTATTCTTATTTGACTAAAGGGAGAAAGCAAAGTCATCAACCTATCTCTTTATGTGCATTTATTTATTTATTTTAAAGGTGAAAGGGAGGTTTGGGGAAATGGAATTTGGTTGGAATGATTCAGATGTGTCAAGATTGAGTCACCCTTTTCTTTTTTTCCACCACAGCAAAAGTTTATTTGTAAAGATGGAGAGATTTGATTTTATTGATGAGGCTTCTTTGTAACAATGAGGCTTCTTTGTACCCATGACAGATCAGATGAGGGGACTTCATTTCCCAACAGTGCTGGTGGAAAATGAAGTAAACATCACCAGCTTATTGGATCTTCACACACCTCCTTGACTGACACAAAATCGTATCACATCCAAAGATAATTTGTGTTGGCGAGCAAAGGGGCGTCATTTGCATGAAAAAAGAGCATCTTGTATTGTTGCATTTAATTTAAGCTAATCAGAGAATATGTTTCTATGAGGCATCTCTTCTTGAAAGGGTGGAGTGGCTTTGTTCATTTAGTACACCTCTACCGTTTCTAATTAGTTACTCTTCCAGGCTCCTCTGTGAATTGTGCTTAATTGCCAAGTCGAGAGTCTTGCAGAACAAGTCGCACAGATGCTTCCAAATTAGTATTTGTTTTTATCCTTTATGTGAAAGGCCATGTTCTCTCTAACTTTTGACTGATAAAGAATAATTAGCTTGTAAACTACTTGTGAGTTCAGGCACTGTGCTAATATAAGTGTATCACTCTCTATAATTTACTCTGAAATGCACATGTAATTTCATTGGCTGTCTTCATTGACACTAGTGCAGGCAAGCAAAACATTTTATTCAATATGTAATAAAAAATCGAAAGTATTTTTTTTATCAGATTTCAAATAGTTCAATTTTTAAAAGTAAATTAACCTTATCTAACAACATTAGGCATCATTCAAAGATGAATAACCAATGTACTATTATTGGTAAATCAGTGAAAGGTTAAAGTTAAGATAGCTTTAGCATTGAATACTTTTAATAGCAGTGAGCATGCTGACTATTCCACAGTCATTACATTTTATTTAAATGAGTTGGTCAGCAACTTTAAAGGTGATCTATTAACTATTATTTCCATATCCAAATCCTAGAGACAGTATGCACCAGGTCATGTTTGTGCTGGTTTATGGCTCTTAAATTGCAGTTGAGTTGTAAATTAGGCCTTTACAGTCAGGGCCACTGCTGTATTCTTTGAGAGAATGATTTACGTCCTCTATACATCGCTGTTGTCTCCTCATCCACGCTTCCTTAGAGATTACCTCTTCTCGGCTATCACTGGCGACCTTGCAGTGTCATAGTCACCAGGTGGAAATGATAGATACTCACGGCAACACTAAGACCCTTTTCTCCTCCTCCAAAAGCCACATTGATTCATTAACCAATAAATACAGATGCAAGCCTGCTCGACCAGCCTCTCCCAATGTGCTAGCTTGTTTCCAGCCTACTGACGATGTCCTTATCGGCGGATCAACCCTGTGCCAGTCATGATTGGAGAAACAATGCGTGTGGCGCCCAGCGTGCAGCCTTATCGCTTCACTGACTGTCAGCTGCCGCCAATCAGGTGTCTCTCAGGCAGCTGGAGTAATGAATGAGTCTGGCCTTGCTCTCTGGAGATAACCGAGCAGCTTGGCGGCTTCTCCTGAAAACCTGTCGCTCCAGAATGGATTACATATCGATTATAACAATCCCGAAATTGAGTTATTATTTTTTCTCTGTCATTATATCAAGATGATGGAAAGGCCACCACCTCGACAGGAGCTGTGGAGAGGGGTCGGCGTCTTTCACTCTGCTGCACCAAAAAACCTTAACCAATATGTTATAGCAGGTCTAAAAATATACATCTATGTTATCAGCGTCTTGGTATCCTGAAAAATAAGAAATTCATTACAAAATATTGGTGAACACTTTTTAAGTGTATCTGTTCATTAAGAATAATGCCCTTTAATGCCCTCCTGGGCTTTAATGCATCTGGCTTTTGGAGAATTATGTTTGAACCACTAACAGAGCCGAGAGACGGAGAGAATTATAGAGATGTACTGATTCTCATACAGAAAAAATATCACATCAAAAAGGCTCAGGGAAAGGAAAATATGCTATTTCAACAACAAATTGGGCCTTCCCACATTTTTAACATTTGTTCATAAACTAGGTTGTGGCAGAGGGGGCGTGGTCGGGCGTCGGTGGCTGACGGAGAGCGGGGTCACGGCGAGGTCACAGGTGAGGTGCTCTCACCTGTGGATGATTTCCGGCTGCCTATTTATGTGTCGCTCTCCTTTCAGTGGGAGGCCGGATCTCAGAGAGAGAGGAGCCGAGACCAAATCTGGGATCTGCGGACTTCCTCCTTTTAAGTTTCGGTTTGGTTTTTGTTTTGAAGACGCGGCTGAAAAGCCTCCCTGAAAAGGGTTTATTTTTTCCTTCGTTCCCCAACCCTCATCTACCATCGGTCATTTCTCCACTACGTGTAAATTACATACGTTTACAATGAGATAATTGAAGCTTATCTTTGTCAATATGTGGAAGTTTTTCTGCTTTTAACAGCAATTGGGGGTTCATGAGGGGTGTTCGTGAGATGGCGAGTTCGAATCCTAATGATGTCACAGCAATCCATGGACAGGAGTACAAGAGGGCTTAATTTGCTCTGATCTCTAAGTGACAAGGAATTTTTTCTATGTAAAATCTTCCCTGTTGATCAGAGTAACAATAGCCAATCCCAGGCATCTGTTAGCATGGAGACAGAATAAGACAGTAAGTGCCCTCCTCCAGGCTCGTTCAGCTGCCCTGTGGCAAAAAGATGCAGTAGCTTGTCTCGGAGGAAGCACAGATTAGCCCTCGCCCTCCTAGATTGGTAGTTGTGCGATAGGGGAGATTCAGCAAGCATATGAAAACTGGGAGAAAAACAGGGTAAAAATAAAAAATATATAAAAAGCAACATTGTAACGAAACAGAAACAATTAAAATAATAGATGATTAACAGCTCTGTATCTGTAATGTGAGAAATACGTATTGTATTCAAAAGTATTCTGCTGGTGCGGGTTCATGCGGGTTCTCCCCCATTCAACAATGATGCATACAAAAACTACTTAAGCAAGCGGAGAATCGAGAATCTTCAGTCTGCTAAATGTGAGTGAGTGACTAAGTGAATTAGTGAGTAAGTGAGTGAGTGAGTTAGTGAATGAGTTAGAGTGACTGAGTGAGTTACAAGACAGGTCCATGAGGTGTTTTAAAAAGACTTTTAAATAGGAAGCACAGAAAACTTCAAAAGGCAAAGACAAAACTGTTGAGGGAAGCAGGGTCTTTGTGCCACATCCACAGGGACACAGCCTAATTAGTGTGTGTCTTCTACTCCTGTTAGCCTGAGGTTCTCTGAAGGCCTAATGTTACTGGCTAGGTTATTAAGGTAATGAAGCTGAAGAGCGTGACCACACACACACACATTACAACACAGATAGGTGCATTTACACATATTAATTATAAAATATATACTGCATACACTACAGTACTAAGATACACAAACCTGCAGTGGGTCCAGAACAAGAATAGAATAGAATAGAATGCCTTTTATTGTCACATATACAAGTACAGTACAGTGAAATTCTTTCTTCGCATATCCTAACACGTTGGTAACATGGGGTAAAAGCGCAGGGTCAGCCATGATACAGCGCCCCTGGAGCAGGGAGGGTCAAGGGCCCAACAGTGGCAGTTTGGCGGTGCTGAAGCTTAAACCCATGACCTTCTGATCAGTAGCCCAGTGCCCTAACCAGTGAACCACCACTGCCCTTATAGTGTGAATAGTGACCGTGTGAACAACAATAGACCACAGAACATGGCACATCTTTAAGCCAACCTCATAAAGCAGAATATAAAGACTCATTGGCGCGTCCTATCACCTTGGCTAGTGTGGGTTACTTAGAGATTCCTAAATAGGGCTCTCATTGGCCATAGGGATGCTGTTTCAGACTTCTGCACCATGTTGAAGCCACCATGATTATGTGCTTTTGTGATTGAGGGTGTACACGAGCTGTACTCGGCTGAATACGTTTTTTTTATGAAACCTTTCTTAGTAAACCACACGCTGTCTAAAGCATGCTTTTGGCATAAGTTTGTGTGTAAGCATGTATGCGTGTATACTTGGTGTTCAGAAAGCACATCTGGTTTACAGCTGTTTTAGTGGCCAGTTCCCACAGTAAGCCTTTCCCGTGTTGCACTTTGGACTCCGTCAGACTGACTATAAGCTGACACATGGTATTTCTGAAGTGGCATAGTCAGAGAAAAACGACAGCTTCAGGTTCCCCGTCAAGCCGATTAGGCTAAATGCAAGAAAAGCAGTTTAGACTGGCCCCTTTCTCTAGGAGTATTTTTTCCCCCACCAACCAAGTCCAAGGTAAAACCTGTTGAGACAGATCTAAAGCTCCTTAGGAACCTCTTAAAGACCTTTGGCTCTCAGGAGCCTTTGCATTCCATTGGCATTCCCCCTACTGAAGCCTTTAGATGGTATTTCACAGCTCGGTGCTGTCTGAGCAATCTTAAAATGAATCACGTACCATGATTTTCCAGCCATGAAGTTTTTAAAATGTTACTCACTTTGAAGCTTCTGGTACCGTTACTGCATACACTCTTGGATAAAAAGGTTCCATCGACCACCCTAAAGGGGTTCTTTGGTTGGCCTATCTGGGGTAAGCCTTAAAAGGTATTATGTAGTACCCAACAACAAAGGAGTTACCTTTCAGAAAAGGTTCCAAGTAGCACTTCCATAGAAAGGTGAAACTGTTAACCATCCAAAGAATTCTTAGAAAGCCATTTTTATAATAGTGTAGTTCAAGAAGTGCAGGTTTAAAATGAATACAAAGAATATCCTAAACTAAAACAGATGTATTACAAGTGCCTCACACATCCTAACTCCCTAAATAGAATCGTGTAAACCAGGACGAGTGAGTAAGGGTGTCATCCAAGAAAAGGAGAATCCCATTTTACCAGTGCCAGAGAAGAGTCTTGAAGTAAGAAACCAAAGCCCAGACAGCAGCGTGACTTTCCCCACAGCTGGGTTGGACAGCCACCACTTCCTGTGCCAGACAGGAACAAAACCGGAACAGAGTTTCGGAGCACCTCCGGCGTTATCATATAACTGCGGACTTTAAAAAAAAGTATGAAACGAGGGTCTAATTTTAGCGGTGAGAGAGAGGTGCTGGGATCTCCTTCCACTAACAGGCTCATAAATAACCAGATATGCCAGCTCACTGAGGGAAGGTGTCCGGGGGGGTTGACAGGAAGAGAGAACGGTGTGGCAACCATTTAATGCGCTGGAACTCGAGCTCAAAACCTGATGCATTCTTCCAGCACTACTCAGAGGAAGGGGTCAATAGAGGTCAGTGCAGAGAGTGGGTGAGGAGATCGACGAGTCAAGCCTTCAGACAGAGTGGCGGATGTTTTCCTACGAGCACTTTAGAAGATGGACGGGGTGGAGGGGAAAAAAAAAAGTTTAAAAAAAGAAAAGTAAAAGCACTTGTGGGAGAAGGAAGGAAAAAACAAAAGATAAGTGGGTTGTTCTTTACCATCCCTGAAATTCCACCACCTGTGTGGGTCGGGTTAATGTCAATCAGATCTCCTCTCCATGATAGAGTCAAATAAGGATAATCATTGCTTTAAACATGGCTTTGTCTTAGCAACACAACGGTCTCTTGTGTTAACATTGTAAAGGATAGCTGGTGGATGAACCTCAGAATTAATTTCCATCTGGTGAAGTACCAAGATAATTTGCCTCAAAAGGTCCAAAGTGCCATAGGACTGTGAAACAAACTGCATTTTAACTTTTAGTTTTGTTGAGTCTAATTAAATTTGACACACAAAAGCTCCAAGAATCCAAGCTTTCACCAGAACTTCAATTTCAACTTCACAAGGTCTAGTTAAGGCTTTCCTGTGTTGATGAGGGGAACACTGCAAGCTGGTGGGTGGGTAAGACATAAACTTTAATGATTATCACCTAAGGATTGAAACAATGGGCCTTCTTCAGAAAAGACACAAGCCTAGAACAATGCAAACAATGGAGAACTTCCACTGTCCAGAGTGAATTGCCTCATAAAAGACCCATTTCAAATTCAAAGCGCCATTCTTCTCCTCCCTTAACATCTGATTCACAGGTGGCTCTGAGGGTGGGGGACTTCCAGAACGACCCATGTGGTGATGACCCCGTCCTAACCCTCACTCTAGTTAAAACAGACCATCCTTCCTCCACAACACCTGTTAGGTCACAAAGAGACTTTGCATAGGTCAAAAAGAGGTCTCATGGTTTGCAGGTCCACTGCAGGATTTTATTTCGTATTTTGAGTAAATGACTGTATAGATCCTTTGTGTGGAGAAGTAATATGGTGGTACGTTGTTCCCTTTAGCCAAGTCTAAGGCAGTCATCACCCACATCCAGACCTAATGCCATCTGTATGAGTAGTGTGGTAAGAGTCAGCCCTCTATTACGCATTTCACACCCAAGTGGTGCAAAAAAAAACAACAACCTCAACCCTGCACTTAAAACTTCACACAGTCAAACAAACTGCTGCCAGCTGACCCCACATTACCACTCACAAGAGGAACTCTCACACTCCTGCTTCATTAACGCATAAGCTTGCCACTGCACGGTTGTTAAGTGCCCACAATCTAGAATTAGAAATCCCCCATCTTAAACTCAGAACAGTTAAAAATGATTGGAGTAACAAAAAAAAGTCGTAAAAAGAGCATCAGAACCTGACTCCTACTGCAGTCCCAACAAATCCAATGGACGCAGATTTTGTAATTTAATTCTGGTTAATCCGATTGATCTGCGCAAAATCAGGGACATCACTGGAGCACTTGTTAAGCATGTTTCCTGACTGATTACCCTCACATGAGATGGTCTATAAATAACAGAAAGAGAGCCGACAGAGGAGTATGACTGAAGAGCAGGTCAACGTTTCTTTTTAATGACTGGCCCTTTGAAGTACAGAGCCTATTCCCATAAAAGACAGAAAGGGCTTCTGAAAATAGAGATCAAAAATAGGGGCCGTGCAATGTCTCATGAAGATGCAAACTTGAGGCCTTGAAGGTTGCACGTGGCCGTGAGGAACCTTGGTGCCACAAATCTCAATTATGGATGGGGTCATATCTTAGTTACGGAATTGTGTTTTACGTCCTGTAAATTTATGGGGCCAATTCCATATTAAATTTGTTAGTTATTTTCCAATAAAATAGTAATAATAATTAATTACAAGGTGAAGTTGCTCGGCTAGTCAACCGCATTATGCAACTGTCCGCTTTGAAGGGGCTCCGTGTACAGTCAGATGTAGCGAGGAATGTGTTATTCATACTACATTCAATCAGGCCATTTCCTCCCACTGTTCAGGCAAATCACGCTTCTGCTGCCTTCTAACCTCAAGTCGGTCAACAACTCTATAACCTTGAGCAGCGAACAAAAGGAAGAAGCCAGAAAAACAGCTTAAGAAGCCTGAAAGGGCCACAAAGAGCTGAATGAAAAAGCAGGAAGAGTGACAGAGAGAATGCCTGAGGAGAGAAACTGCTCTGTGCACACTGCGGTTTAGAGCGAGTTTGTTAAATGTGGAGTTGGACTGGATGATAATTATGATTCTTTTGCGCAATATTAAAAATCAAGATTATTTATTTATATAATTGCTTAATTTTGCACACCTTAAAAGTTTTGCACACGTGAATGTTCCTTCACACAAAACCCAAAACCTCACATCCCACACACACTGAATGTGAACGTTTCAGTCGATGTTGTAATGTTGTGTCTATGGACTTTGTCTTGCTTGTGCACTGACATCTTTGCACTGTGTGTATGTGTAATTAGGTGTATTTATTCTGTGCATTTAATGCCTTGTGTTTTTCTTGGCTACTGTAGTTCCCAAATTTTCTTTTGGGGATCAATAAAGTCCGTCCGTCTGTCTGGTTTTAGAACAATGTGTAAATAATTATGAGACATACCTGTAAGTAATGGGAACGGTGTTGGGGCACACAGGGACAGTGTGGGGATGGTGCTGGGACATACGGGGATGGTCAGGGATGGGGACAGATTTTCATCCCCGTGCATCTCTCCATTACTCCTCAGTCATATTAATAGAGTGTCAAAATAAAAATAAAAAGTATGCATTCACGGCCTACACGTTTGGGAAGAAGTGATGGGAAAATTGACGGTTACACTGTATCTGCGCTGTTATCTGTTAGACATAACATCCCCAATATAGCTAAGACCCCCCCCAATATTGCCATCAATTGGAATCCAAAGACTGCGATCATAATTTAAAATACAATTCCTTGTGCAGACCTATTCTGGAGGTAATATGCATGAAGTGTGATTCTGTGCGCTGCTGACCTTGTGTCCCTGTGAACTCACTGACCCATGATTCTTCACACTGGACAAAACTTGCCCACCGTAAAAGCTAGAACAAGCAAGAAACCTATCAATTGTCAGTTCAGTTCAATGCTTTGGCAGTAGCACGGGTCTGTTAATGAGAGAGTTTCTGCTTCCTGGCCAAGAGAGAGGGCACGAAGTGAGGGCTATTGACCCGGGTTCCGTTCTCAGGCTCCAGAGGTTTCTCGCAGTTCTGTGCTAATGATGGACAGGCTTCCGTGCTAACCGGAGGGCGGCATCTCACAGGCTCCAAATTGCTCACGTGCTGGAGGCCAGTCAACATCTACTCTACACACTCTACTAATATTGACGCATTTTCACTATAGGTCACAAGACACCAGATGGTGGCTCTTATACTTTGTCATACTGCTTTGCTGCGATTAAACAGTTTTAGAAAAATTGAAGACAAACAGGTACAGTGGGGTCCAAAAGTCTGAGAAGCCACTGTATGGCACTCAAACACTTTGCTGAAACTGGATCAGTCATATCCAAAGCACGATCAGGCACAGACCAAAAGTGACCTCACCATCAGAAGAGCAATACATAAAGCTTTGTTCACTGA
>JAOUQW010000010.1:12483843-12500731 GCA_028565825.1 Olivaichthys viedmensis | reverse complement strand
TCATGGCTGACCCTGCGCTCTGACCCCAGCTTACCGATATGCGAAGAATCAATTTCACTGTACTTGTATATGTGACAGTAAAGGAGCATTCTATTCTATATCAGATTGATACATCCCCAGTTAAAATAATAGTTATGATCTTCTTCATAATTATGAATTTCAATGCTATAGTATGCTCATAATACAGTATTACAGTTTTCTTGTTACAGTTTCCTCACAATATAAACTGCACTTTTAACATGTCATTGTGGGGTTTATATACTATAGTCCTTTATTTCATTGTTTGTGTGAGCATGAAAAATGACTTTAGTTGTCTGTACAGTATGTGTGTGTGTGTGCCCACACTTGTGTATTTGTATCTGTCATGTGAATATCAGTATCCACTGAACTGCATAATCACTCTCAATCATGAAGTGTCTTTCTTCTGAGTTTGCAGTGCCCCGGTGATTCATTTGAATCTAATTTCCCCGATCAAGCTTCAGACTCAGAGAGCTCCAAACTTCCAGATTTCCTTTGCTAATTGCCGTGGAATCCCTGCATGCATAATCATGGGAGAGGTCTTATTGTGTGTTTTGCAAGTATCATGGTGTATGTGTGTGTGTATATATTTGTGTGTATGCAGGCGCTCATATGTGTGAGCTAGCTTGCAGATAAGAGGCGGTATTCTGGTGCTTACTCAAGTAGCATAAGGCATTAAGTCTTCCATCCATCTTCTGTGTGGGAGGCAGGTGACCACAGTGCTCACTTTTTTAGTTTCTTAACAAAGCAAAGCACAGTGGTCAGGGCAGCAGCGGGTCACGGGTTGCATGCAAGTGTGGCTGCTCTTTAGGGTTTGTTTTTTTCTTAATTTCTATCAATCAGGGTTCTGCATTAATTATGAAGTAATAAAGGGTAAAATGTTTCGAGAGTCCAACTTAATAACAACACGTCATGCATTTTATTATGAGATGCAAGGTAAAAAAAATCTGTGTAAAAAAGTAATCCCATGTGATACAGAGCACTGGGAGTGTAAGTCTGCTGTCTCAGCGTGATTCTCTGCTCACTTATGACTTATAGCTTCCTGAAATAGTCCTGCTAATAAACCACAGTTAGAGACAGCTACATAATTCACCTCCATAGGATTCGCCGAGGGGATTGTATCTTCCCAAGACTATGTTCCCAGTTCATAAGCAGCCCATTGGGATTCTTCCTCTTCTTACTCTATAGTGCCTCCTGCATGAAGTGATGAAGTGTGCAGCCCTCCCCGAGCTGTTCTTGGACGAGGCCATGTGAGTTCTGGTCAGTTAGCTTTGGTTGATAATGGGATCGTTTGTTCAGATTTGTGCACCTGTTCACGAGGCGTCCAGCTCCATGACTGCAGAGGGAGTTCAGAAAGACAACACACAGTGGATAATCTCTCTCCGATTGACACTCATTCTGCATTTGGCCAGCGTCCTCTTCATTATCTGGCAACTCATTTGCAACTAACTTTTCTCCCATTCTGCTTATGACCCACTGAACTGAATGATTAGCATTTGGTTTATGTACAAATTGACAGTCGTGCAATCACTAAGTACACTAATAAAGACAGAAAATATACTTGTATGTGTGTGTGTGTGTGTGTGTGTGTGTGTGGAACAGACACATGAAGTGGTTGGGTGATTGTGTGTGTATGTGAGTGTGGGTGTGTGTGAGTATAGTACAGTCTGCATCAATAGCGTTGTATCAAGCTGTTACTGAACATCTGCCACTGTTGAGAATGGGGCATGTGGTAGGATTTGTGTGTGTGTGTGTGTGTGTGTGTGTGTGTGCTTGTGTGCTTCTGTCCATCTCCACAGGTATTCTAAGCCGATAATGGCTTTTATCATAATTAATCTCAGTCAGATTTAACCAAATGGTGAAAAAGAGCTTGATATCTCAGTGCTCACGCTGAACAGTCGTTCTTATTAAAATCTCTAAACATGGCAGACTGACATTGAGAATGTAAACAATCCTACACATCTCTACATATTCTACACATTTACAAATAGCTTACAACAGTGGTGTAGGTTGATACTGTAACATTAGTAATATCGGCATTATTTTGGGGTCATTTGGCAGACAGAAGCTCTATACATACATCAGTGAATAATTCATCATAGCAACTGAATTACAGCATGTATGCAAACAGTGGAAACCAGTAATGGGTGTAGATGTGCACTCAGCTGACCCGCAGCAGATGAAATCTTCCATGTGTGCCCAAGACACAAGGCTCAGTTCATGTCTGTTTTCGAGACCTGCCAAACAGGCTTATTGTGTGTACGAATCCTGTCCAAAAACAACAGCTGTGCAGCCACTGTGTGCCGTTTCTGCTTTGCCTGAGTAAAAAGGCGAGCTACAAAATACTGTGCCTCAGTTAAAAGACGAAAATTAAAAGACTGTGTGTTTGTGGCCAGCAGACAGCTGTGAAGGTTCAGATTCATCCTTTAATATATGCAGGTTGTAAAAAAAAACAAACTTGCACATAAAAGTCTTTTGTGTGCACAGTGTCATTTTGCAGAGGTGTTAGTTAAAGCTTTTCAGGTCTTTGTCCTGTAGCTGGCAAAAATCACCAAGCCCCTTTCTCTCACGCACACACACACACACACACACACACACAAGTAATGGATTAACTATTGGGTAAGATGGGAGGCCTTGACAAAGTGCCTGTTCCAAGACGTGGTCGTGTCTTGTGGTACCTTATAATAATTGATGGATGACTATAGCATTACACAATGACAGGCTGGTTGCGTGGCCTTTCGCCCCTGCTACTTCAGCCCTTACATGTGTGAAATAGCCAATTACTGGCAGGCCTCACCCCAGTAATAGGCCAATGAGCAAATGGCTACTGTGGGACTGACTGAGGGGGGGTGTATTTCAGTGAAGGTTTTAGGAGATGTAAGAGGGGTAAAATAAAGTTGTGCATAGAACAGCTGCTCCTTCTGTAGTCCTCTCATTAAGACCGATATCTCTATGGCAATTCTGAACACTCAGTTCAGGCTGGACAGTATTTTCGGATATTGATTGCTGAATTTTGAGTGCTACTTCTCACCTAATAGCATCACTATGCACAGAAAAACGCAGTTTAACTGGTCTCTGTGGTATGTAGTCCCCCTAAAGCTGCTAAAAAATGAATAAAGCCGAAGGATTTTATATCACTCCGGGAAACGACTGCTAAATAATTGAACTAACGATGTAGTTCTGGGAATTACATGAGATCACGTGCTGTTCAGTGTGAGGAATACACCCTGAAGACAGGACAGTTGTTTTAGAATATTTTGGAATGTCGTCATTTCACTTTGTCAGCACTGAATGTCATGTTTAAGAGATGCATAAACATGCTGCTCCTTCTGTGGTCCTTTAATTAATACCGATTCATTCTATGTTACTGTTGAACAGTTCAGACTGGACATTATTTTTGGATAATGATTGCTGAATATTGAATGCTCCCTCTCACCCCATAGCATGACTATGCACAAAATGTTTAGTTGATTAGTTACACATTTTGATGTTCTCTCAATGACGTGTCTAGTTCTCTTTTTGTTGGGATCTTTTTGATCATTACATTCATATATTTATTTTTGCAAACTAGTTTGTTGAAGTTCGCTAGTTACTTGCTCCAAATAGCTCAAGCTAAAGCAGCCAAAATCAATGCCAAATTAGGTCTTTTGAAATAGTGACCATAGGCACCATCAAATAACCCAGTGCAATACACCAGATGGTATATATGAGCCTGATTTGGTAGAGGGCTTGCTGTCTAGTATTGCAGACTAGATTGGATTTAGGAGATGAATTTAAGCAATGCAGTTGTCATGTGGTTATTGTTAGGATAAGGAGGTTTTTTGGGGGGTTATTTAGGGAAATACAGAAAGGTGTGATAATAATTAAAAATATCAACTGTTTTATAAAAAGTAACAATTCAATTGGCAAGTAGCATAAGTAGAATAAGGTGGATTGTGTATGTTAGATGAATCAAGGTAGTGTTGCAAAATTAGCTTAATCGGGGTTCATAAGCTTCTTATGCACTTAATTAGTCTGGTGTGTTTTTAAAAAAATTATTTATTCCTATTCACTTATTTTATTCCTTACAGACGTGATCATGCATCACTTAACCGCTTCCACATTGAAAATAAAAAACAAACATTAGAGTAGTAGTTTAATTGTTAATGTGTCTTTAGTAACAGTTGATGTAATTTGAAAAACAAATAATTATTGAACATGATATAAATGGTGTCTGAGGGAAGGAGGGTCAGGTGATTGTCTCTTCCTGCGGTCTGTTATGCCTTGTATTGACTTAAATTTTATGATCCGTGATACAGGCCTGTTATACTTGGTCTAATTTAAAGAGATAAATCCTGCATTTAGAGCTGTTAACAGGCTAATGGTCACAGCCAGGACCCATAGATTCTCTAGGAAGGGCATTAAATAGCATTTCTATTCAGGGTATAGAACGTCATACACAATGTACAACGCTGTGCTCTAATGGAAGCTGTCCATTGGCTATTGACAGAACAATCCATCTTTATAAGGGACAGTGAGAAATTCCAATCTAGTTTCTGAAATCACATTATCAGAGGTAATATATGGCTGCATCTAACTATAAACCGAGGATGCAGTAGGATGACTTTGGGAGAGAAACGATATGAAGGGTTTCGCGTCTTGTGTATGTGTATTCGGTTGGCGGGTTGGTGTGTATTTCCAATTGTGCTCTTTAGTATAGCATTTGACAAGTTAATCTTACACAAGGATCTCCTTCATACCTACTGTATGTTCAGATATATTATCCCTTTACTCACTTCCCTGAAATGAGAAAATGGATAATAGGCTTCAATTTTAATGTGTGATTTTCACTATAGTTATTTATTTGAGACTGCAGGATACATATGACATAATATGTGTGATATATTAAGCATGACAGACATTGGAATTAAATATGAAAGGACAAAAGAAAGTGGACAAACCTTTACTCATATAACCCCTTAAACTCCCAGAACCCCGTCAGCAGATCCAGACTTGCATTCCTCACTCTCGTAACTTAATACCTTTCCTATTAGTTTTACTGTAGTTACTGAATAATTCATAGTAGTTAATGAATAATTTGTTTTAAGATAGATAACTGAATAATAAGCTGGGACCTTAAGGGGTTAACCCGACATATATGAAATGAAGTTCCTCTAAAAGCAGTCCAGCGTTTGACTGCTTTTTGGTTGATGGACGGTCCTTTAACAACTCCCAGTGAAATAAGATCTAGAACGTAATATTCTCTGACTCCTGAGCAAAAGCCATATTAAGCCACTCAATCCTGAGCATATACAGGGGGTGAAAGTTAATGATAATTTCATTCTCTGCACTAGAACACGATCGGCGTCTAGAGGATGTGTGTGCTAGCCTCCAGGATCGTCTGCTAGTCTATTTACGAGATGGAGTATACACAAAGGAGCTGAGATCACCCCTTGTAAAGACTGATTTGAAGAGAGAAGGGTGTGCTGTATGTTCTTCTTTCACCAGCTGGCATATAATACATATCACTTTTCACAAAAGGGTAGTTGATGGGGTTGTGTGGTTCATTTAAACATGACAAACTGCTTTGCCTCCTGCCTTCCTGGGGGCTCTTTGCAGTCATGCAACGCAGCTTTCTCAGGAATTCAAGAAACTGTAGAACAGTGATGTAAAAACACATTTATAACCACAAACATGCTTGAGTTGATCTGAGTTTAACCTGTCACTAAAAGGTTGGTTTTAAAAGATCAGTTTTTTAAAAACCTGTTTTGTTTAGCTGTTTTGTTTCACCAGTTTATTTATGTATTGTTTGCTTGCATGGTTGCTGCAATTAGCAAAATAAAAATGGCTACCCCTGCTATCTAGCTAACATACTCATATGTGCTATAAATGAAAATAGATGTGTCTTTTGAAATGCTTGATCAGGATGCATTAGAAATTATTAAGATGACGTTAAAATTTGTCTTCCATATCTTAATCCTAAGAAATATGCTTCAGTGCTGACACTTTCCCTGCTAGCTTGCAAGCTACCCTGCTAATCCTTCCTTACTGCTAACATTTTCAAGAGCAGTGGAAATTAAAAATCAATATGCTTTCAGATTGGCAAATCAAAGCTTAGATTTATTTCAAAATCCGTAATATTGGCTTGAATAAGTAGATCACACAACAGTATTAACTACTCAGCTGTAAATGTTTATCCCACAAACAAAGCTAGCTGAAATCCCTCTGTATAACTAGCTATTTATGATTAAGTGCTTGAAGAACCATGTCATATTTCGCTGTGTTGAAATATTCTTCCACTTTGGCCTGTGTGATTGTTGCAGACACAACAAACAAACTGTATTGATATTGCCCCCCCCAAAAAAAAATAGTATCCGCTACCCTGCATGATGTTCTTTGAAACTCTTGCACATTGTAGATTTTAGCCACAGTCAGTCAGTCAGGGACATCCTCTATTCCTAGACAGCCCACATAGTAGTCCAGCATTAGTAGTCTCCCCCCCCCCGTTTATTTATTTATTTACTTATATATTTTTTGTGTTCCCTGCTGATCTTTGTATTGTATTGTGAGGTGGTCTGAGATTATCATAAATGGACCACATATACACACAGTCATTACAGCAGCAGTGATTGGCAGAGGAAATGGAGCCTGGGATTAGCAAAGAGAAAAGGCCAGCTGTTGGAAGAGTTCTGCTCCATTTGTTAGACAGTGACTGAGAAATGACCAAGGCAACCCTTGTGTGACCCCAGAAACACATTTACACTTACAGGGGTTCGCCTTTTTATGGAAGCTCATGACTAGCCGAGCATGGGCCGTCTATTACCGCCCACCTTATCAGTTACCTTCTCTCACTATCGCATGGGCCCTATATCTAATGGGATTTCGCCAGGGAAAGATACTGTCAGGGTGTTAAAGTGTAACCACACAGTTCTGTGCACCAGGGTGTGAGTTACAGAGAAGATGTGTTTTCTCACTATAACACATCAATATATGTCCCTCGGTTGAAATTGGAAGTCTTGGTGTTTTTTATGGAATCTATGGTAAACTTTAATATTGCTTCATGTTATGTCATGCAGGTTGTCTTGTGATGGTTGTAATGTGTAAGTAGTATTTCTGAAAAATATGTGGAATAGCTACTGTATTTTGTTTGTTGTTTATTAGAATCTCCTGAAATTCTAGTCTGCATTATCAACCAAATACAGCAAATAATTAGGATTAGACCAATGTGGACAAAGTACAACCACATTATCTATTTTGCTTCGATTCTCAGAGTCAATATACACGAGCGTTCGGAAGTCTTATTTTATGAACAGTCATTATTTTATTCACTAAACTCTTCTACAATGTAGTAAATATAATATATCTAATATAAAACAGACACCAAAAGGTATTTTTTAGATGTTTTGTTTGGTATACAAATTATTTTGGGAAAATGTTATTTAAAAAGTTTAATGATAAAAATGAAAAGGAGAAATGACAATACATAGATAATTCCAGTATATTATTTAAGTCTCCACTTTCCGCTTTCCATAAAAAGAGTCATTTTGGATATTAGTTTTTATATTAACATCACTCTTAATGCTATAAAACTTTCATGGTCATTTTGGAGTCATCATTCTGGACACATGATGTTTTACAGCTTTCTACAAATGATTTGAAACCTAAGTGCAGAAACACTAGAATCATATTACAATCATTTTATAGATCTGAAACAAGATGGAGTTTATATCACTGAAAACACTGATTCCAAACTTTTGAACGCTAGTGTAAGTTTACCTGTCTTGTTTTTCCTGACAGAAGCATAATGTATTGCATCTTTGGGTTTCAATAAGTGCTGTCAGTGTAAAAATCTGATTTTGCAAAGGCGAGTTATGAAGAAATTGTGTGCCCAAGGACAGCATTTTTATTTTATTTTTTCCCCCAATCAAAATTCAGCTGTAGCGTCTTAAGTTCATATAATTACATGTTTGTAAATACCAAAAAAAAAAAAAAAGGCTTTTTGAATAAATGTTTTAAAATTTAATTCACTTTTGCGGCGTATTCCTTGCATACCCATCTGTCTTGGTTCCTTTAACAAACACGGATCTGCCTGCATTCT
This sequence comes from Olivaichthys viedmensis, assembly GCA_028565825.1. Taxonomy (NCBI): domain Eukaryota; kingdom Metazoa; phylum Chordata; class Actinopteri; order Siluriformes; family Diplomystidae; genus Olivaichthys; species Olivaichthys viedmensis. Next base: position 12,492,636 of record JAOUQW010000010.1, on the reverse strand, counting down.
TTTGCAATAAGAGTGGATTAAATATGATGTTTTAAAATTAGTATAAAAAGTATATTTGATGTGCTTGACATTTAACCTCTCTTATAGACTATATATTATTTCAATAGTGTAAAATTTTTCTTTAGCATAAATATCCATGTATTGGTTCTGATGACTTTCCTCTCTGAATAATTCCCCCCCAGATACACTCTAAACCGACATTTGGGACGGAAGCTCTGAAGCCGGTGTGGCGCGGCTGGTTGACCTGCGTGAACGGAGACCCCGAATACCTGAGGTCACTGCCTGCTGACTTTGTCAGCCTTCCTCTGTTCTGCAGCAGCGGCCCAGAATCCCTCACGGCTCTGGTCAAGTCCTGGTTTGAGCGTGCCTTTGACTGTAACTTTGGCTCGCTGCTTCTGAATTCCACCACTCTGAACTGGCTCGCTGCCCTGTGGACCGGCTGCCATCCCAGCAGCAATATCAGGTTCCTGAGGCTGACGTGGACCATGCCCACGCAGCCAGCTCTGGACATCACGTACACCGTGAACCCGCAGGACGCCTGGGAGCTGTGGAACAGTGTTCACACCGAGGACGGCGCAGACGATCGAATCAACGTCGACGAGGTCCAGCGCTTCATCAACGGGCTCGAGACTCATCTTTTCAGACATTTTAAGATCTACCTCTCGGCCGGGGCGCTCATGAAGGTGTCTACTACCCTCGGTTCCGCTCATCGCGATGGCAAAATCAAGGTAGGTTGCATGTTATTTACTGTCCGTGATCCTATCCACTGTATTTACATACAGTACTGTGCAAAAGTCAGTGCACCCTTTTGTTCAGTTTTCAGTCAAATGGCCATTCAGTACGTCTTGTTAATTATTTGGTGGTTCTTTTTGCACAGTACAGTGAGACAAAGTATCATGCCTCCAGGATATAAGACAAAACATGGAATCCATAAACAGGAAGTGCAAATAGTACAAGTGTAGGACAAGATCAGTGCATACACAGAGCAACGGGATGGGGCATTAGGATAAACTAGATTTGCCGTAATGCTGATTTTATAAATGTTGTAAAAATGAAGGCCTTAATCGTCTGAAATACGATCCAGAAAGGTCTTCGGTATTTTCATTCTATTCATTTGATCAAATGGTGGGTTGGTTTTGCGGAACCCGTTGATTGACAGGAACAAAAACATCATGTGACCTGGAGCTGGATATCGGCACTGTGGTGATTATCTTTTGGCTCAGACAAGAAAAATAGTTCAGCTACGATTCCATTGGTAACGCAGCGTAACCGTTTTACGACCGCAGGGCAGCTTTATATCAGTATCCTTTAATTTGCACACACAACGTTGGCCTCATTTCCTCTTTCCTCTACTCTGACAGTCATTTTGATGTAATCAACACCTGAAGTGGGCTGTTTAATATACAACATGCATGGAATGCCTCTTGTCCAATCAAATTGCTCGATTGGAATGTAGCATTATGCTTTTGTTTATTTATTTGTTTTCGCATACATACAATGCTTTTCATATTTGAGATGTTTGTGTAGCCTTAACGGTGTCACGGATGTCTCAAATCAGCATTACGAATGTGTCGACGTGGTTACATGGCATAAAGTTGCGAAGCTGCGCAGAATAACAGCAGATTAGTGTAGCGGCATATCAAGAATATCAGTAGGTAATCATAGCATCTGAAAGTCCTGCACTAGAAGAACCCATGACCTTCTGATCAGTAGCCCAGAGCCCTAGCCACTGAGCCACCACTGCACTAGTCCAGAACAACGATATCTTGAGGAACAGGGCTCACGTTGTTCCCAATTAAGGAAATCTACTCGAGTTGAATAAGTTATGGTACAAAATACTATCAGGAGCTGCCATCACACACAAGTTGAGTTACTGCGGGTCAGACTGAAGCTGCTAGTTTGGCTCGGTTCTGATTGAGAGAAGCACGTTGTTTGAAATATCAGTATTAATCGCTTTTTGAGAAGTCATTCAAGGTGCTATTAAAAAAAAAAGTAGACTTGGATGTCTTTATCGTGTTAGTGTGACCCCTGGTTTCCATCACAATCTCCAATACAACATAAGACATTTTGTTCTCCAAACTACTCGTCAGCCTACATCCGCTGTGCTTCTATATGTAAATTTGACGACTCCAAAATAAGATGGAATAAGATTTCTTTTACTTTCTTTTTTTTCCTGCGTGTACCACAAATAAAAAGCCGGTCATGGGTTGGGCTTCGTGCACATAAATCACAGTGAACGCAAAATACAGAAATAACCAAAAACATGATAGTTTATGTAACAAAAGAAAAATGCATTGTAGGCCAAAACCTGATCACAAGACCGTTGTAAATCCGTTTCCATGGCATCAGGCACTGGATTTATCCTTTCATGGAACAACTGATGTGAATTAGCTTTGAGGCTTTAAAATCTTTTCTAACTCACTCTGGGAACAACTTTACTCTGGACGTTTCTCGAGAATGGTGCATTTTTATTTATTTATTTCCCCCCCCATTAGAACAATCTGATGACGACTTGTTTTGCTTCTTCCAGGGGAAATGAGTGGAATGACTCCTTCAGGTCATTTTTAGTCTAAATTTAGATTCAAGCTGCTTGTGAAATGCCTTCAGCTAAACCCCGGTTAACGCTTGCTGGTGATGAATACTGTAGCGTGTATGTGTAATAAGATTTAGATTTTGATGAGGTTATTTACAGATTATCTACTGATGGAAATCCGTGCTCTGAAAACTACAATTTTAAAAGATCTTAATTTTTTTCCTCAAACGAGCGTATGCGGTGAGAATTCATGTACGAGTCCCTCTTGTCCAGTAGTACGCCTGAGATCACTGTCCCTAATGAAAGATGGCCTCGATGGTGGTGGCCTATTGAGAAGTACCAATGATTTGACGGTGGTGACTTTTTTTCTCTTTTTCTTCTTCTTTGTTTCAGATTGGCAGCAGCGATTACCTCACCACCTTACTGACCCTACTCACGGAGTGCGCGCTCCTGAAAACACCTGTTTAATTTCACTCGTGTACCGTTTTTACCTGTAAAAAGCTTTTTCTTTTTTTTTTTTATGAAATCTTACATTTTCTATTTATTCACATTAAAATCATTCCCAATCAAATGCAACATTGTCTGTAAATAGCCCTAGAATTATTATTATTTTACAATTTCACTGTACATCTACACTTTGTTTAAATTGCTGGCTAATAATGCGTCTGTCCTGTTCATTTCTGGCTCCAGCCCAACATGACTCGACTCTCCTTAAAAACATTGTCACCCGCTCTCGGTGCAAATGGATTAAAGGACGACATGCTTTTCAGAAGTGACCATCTAATTTTCCTCTATTTTATTGTCATCTTTTTTTTTTTTTTAATAAATGGAATATATAAAACATGGCTCAGACCTTTTCTTTAAAACCAAGAGCTGGTTCAAGTGTTTAGCTTTTCATAATTCTTATAGTCATAAGGTCTTTTATGGCTGAAAAATGCTGGATTGGTACAGCTAGTCCAGCATGTAGGCAATGTAACAGATCAAATGCATCCCTTTTATTTAGTAAATGAACAGTTCGATGCAGTGTGTGCAGGCCAACACTGAAAACCATTTGTTTTAAACGTCTCTGAAAATTCCCCCAGGGTCCGTAGCTTAAAATCTAAATGCATAATAAATCCACCAACGTAACTTTTCTTTTAAAATAAAATAAAAAGTTGACACGTCTCACTGTGTTTAAAACAGAACAGTGACCGAACTTCCTTCTCCAAAGAGCTCGTCATGGGTTAAAGTGCAAAGACTGATGCATCCTATGATATTAGTTAACCAAAATCGTAAAAATCAATAAATTGTGAAATGGTGGAAACCATGACTGAAAAAAAATAAATCACTTGCATGCGCCTACATTCGTTTGCACTTTCAGGAGAGGCTCGCGTATTCCACGTTCTAGCGTTTGATAAGCAACACTTCACCGAGAAAAGACAAACATGCGGCACTGAATCCATGGCTGACGGGACTATGTGGAAAAAAAAATGGGGGGGCAAAAACAATAAAATCACAGTGCATCCAGTTCATAAGTTTAAAACACCATTTAGACAAGCTACTGTTCAGATGAACATGATGCAACTTCAGGCATCCTCAGCTTCAGTTTACCACAATGAGTCTCCAAACAAAAAAACTAAAAAAATCACAAATACTTGGCAGTACAGATCCTTCGGGGGAAAAAAGCGTATCCTCAAATGTGACTTTTGCCCCTGCTTCTGCTGCAGTGAGGCTCAGAGCGCTCTCGTTTCCCTCTCGTATGGAAGCTAGCCTGTGGCTATGGGCAGGTCCTATGGTAAGAGCGATGAAATGCAGCCCCGGATGTGAAAGTCCTCACAGATCAGCGCCACACGAGCGCGGCTGGTGTTCATTCTTTCTTTAGCAATCTCAAGAACTTGAGCTGTAAATGCAATATTCTTACATAATGGAGTCTCTTTTCTCGTAAATGTCTCAATGAGGCACGAGCTATGGTGAAGCATCTAGGGGGGGGGTTGAGGGTATTACCATATATGTGATTCACAGTGAGTCATTTTAATCACACCAACCCCCCCTCCCAATCTCCTGTAGTTCATGCCGCCGTAAAGCCTGAAGAAGAAGAAAGAGATTATTCAAGAGCCTCCATAACTATTTCGAAAGTCCTCGGCAGCCTGGTTCTAATAGCAAATCTTCTCAAAATCTGACTATTTAATTACCTCCATGTGTTAGCATCAGGGTCATAGACTTCTATTGTCTTCAAATAGGTGGTGCCATCGAATCCACCTACTGCCATCAACTGGCCGTTCACGACAGCTAAACCCACCTACAAGCCAAAAATACATATAAAAAGCATCAAGTCTGGTGAATATGCTGAGCTCTCATGCTGGAGGCAGGTTTAGACCGAAGCGCTTACCCCGCTGCGTCTGGACGTCATGGCAACCACAGGAGACCACTGATTGGTTCTGGGGTTGTATCTCTCCGCGCTGCTCAGCTCCGTGGTGTCATCCCGGCCTCCGACTGAATAGATCATGTCCTGGTAGACGGCGCAGCCTAGGTGTTTCCGCCGTGTGCCCATTGGTGACACCGTGTGCCAGCGGTTCTCCTGAGGGTTATACCTCTCCACTGCGAACGCCAAGGGCAGAAAACAAGCCATGTTTATTTGTTTCCTTTAAGCCTGATTCAAATTCCACAATACAAGTGGCTGTATTCCTGAAAACCTGCATTTTAGGCATGTGACAATACGGGACCTCAGGTTCTATCTGGCATTTTGGTCGAAAATGAGTTAACCACATAAACTTCATCACTGGGGGGGATATATCCAGGTTTTATTTACACACTGACAGAAAAGAGCAGAGTCGAAACCTAGTAGTCTTAAAGAGAAGCTTAACATTCTGAGCTCTAAATAAATGGATACCTGTATTTAAAGGGGAGGTGCCATCTGAGCCTCCCACTGCATAGAGAAATCCACCCAGAACAGCTACTGCCACTCCTAAACGCCGCGTGCTCATGGATGCCACCCGGGTCCACTTATTCTCTTTAGGGTCATATCTGTGAAGGACAGCAGCATATTAATAAATCAACCGCTCACATGTTACAGACACTAACGATCCCAGTGCATCATCCAAAATAATACTGACATACTATATACAAAACCACCTAAAAAGTCTGAGCCCACAATAAATAAATAAAATTAAAAATAAAATAAAAACTTTACTCAGTTGACGCCTATTATAATTTTCTAATTTTCAATAACAGCACGACTCCTGACAAGTAGTTCCGGCTGAAAGGCAAATCACAGGCTCATATTAATGCGCTCGTTCTAATACGTTTTCGTTTCTATAGTAACAACTCATTCCCAGGGGCTTGCCTGGCAGAAGCTCATAATACAAGCTTAACAATTAACTTTTTAATTTATTTGTGTTAACAAATAGCGTATAAGGCGGCTTTGTGGTTTCTCTGGAACGTAACGAGCTGTATTTTTTTGTCTCATTACCTTCAAAAGAGAGGCTGTGATAGCAGGGACTAACTTATTTTGCGGCCGTTCCTGCGTCGCCGTCAAAAAAAATGACGACGTGTTGTTCTTTAATGATTGTAATTGTTGGCAAATTGATATGGTGGAAGTGAAATAAAAACCACTCACGCTGTTATAGGAAAATGATCAAAACTCTGGGGTGGGAATGGCATCACGCCACCTCGCCGTTCATTATTTTCCTACAACAGCACGCCATGTCATGTTTTAATCCTTACTTACTTCAAGACTACATTATTTGAAGCTGGGACAAATGAATCTTGGATCCTTGTATGAAATTGTATGCTTTCAGTCAATAAGAACTAACTTATTAGTGTGGAATGGTGGAATCTTATTTGACACTTCTTGGTGTAGGACCGAGCCTTTTGGACCCTACTGTATAGATGCATACTTCATTTGTATGCATCAACAAAGAAATGCAATCACGTTGCTCTACCAACCTTTCTACTATGTTGAGACACGAGACTCCGTCCTGTCCACCAACTGCGTACAAGTAACCACCTAACACGGCGACGCCCACACTGGTCCTGCATGTACTGGTGGGTGCCACATCACTGCTCCATTGGTTAGTCTTAGGGTCATACCTGAAAACAAGCACCAGAGGGCAGCATTGTTGTACTTTTCCGAATAGCATATTGCATTGGATATGACACAGAGTACGTGGAAAAGAAATATGTTGGTCAGAGCTGAACCAATCTGAGCTACAAGATCTATGCATTGCACTTAAATCTTTACAACAGTTAAACATTAAAAGAGCCACATACGCCAGGTTTTCATGCGTAATGCATCAAAATGTGTGATGGAGTCTTCTGCTAATACGTCACAAGTTAAGGAATGATGATTGTATAGCTCCAAATTTTCAGTGCCAATACGTTCAGCTTGTATTATTCCTAACTCTGATTTTAGGCGTGTGTGCAAGTTTTCCTTAAAAAAATAAAAAAATAAAAAACACTATGAAAGACACACCTACTACTCTACTGACACAGAGACTCGTTTGTAGAGCATTGCACAAAAGTTGAAATCCACACATCCCATTTAAGATCATGTGTTTAAAAAGCATAGCGGTGAATTTCCTGCGAATTATGTGAAAGCCTTTACGATGACCTCGCATGCCATTGAAAAATATTCCGGCTAACAATATAAGATCACGATTGTGGTTAATCCATGCATATCATTCATGTCGAGAAGCAATAGCTCACCTCTCTACACTGTTCAGGTAAGACGAGCCGTCATGGCCGCCCACAGCGTACAGCAGATCGTCCAGGACGCTGACACCCACTCCACAGCGGCGCTTGCTCATGGACGCCACCATGCGCCACTCGTTGGTCTGCGGGTCGTAGCGTTCTACACTCGAGATGGCATCACCACTGCACCATCCTCCTACTGAGCACACGCGCACACTCAGATCACACTCTATACTGCTTCACGGAACTGCAGTGATGTTCTGCATTTGGATCATCAAGGCTGATGATGGGGTCATTTTCACGTAATTCTAAATGCACTAAGCAGGAATCACCTACCAGCAAACAGAACCTCTCCACAGCGAATAGGCTTGCGGGGTCGGGTGCGAGGTCCTTGCATGAGCGGGCGCTCTTGAGGGAGCAGAAGATAGTTCTTTGCTTCATCCACCAGGTCCCTAAAGACGAATAAAGTTACGCCGAGTTGCCACAGAACTACAAATGGCAAAGCACGAGGTCGTCCTGCGGAAATTACACTTGTGTTTTACATATCCGCCAGAAAACCTGCGGTTTGACTACGTAACATTTTAGTTTGATGTCTTTGAGAAAAAAAAGAAACGGTATTAGTGGAGCACCTGCATGTACACACCTACACTCTTCATCACTCTTTATCAGTGGATCTGAGCCCACTGTTCCCACCAGGAACTTGGGGCTCAGGAGAGGAAGCCGGACATGCTGAAGGACCTGAGAACAGAGTAACATGAATTTACATCCTACAGTGGTCAAAAGCAGGCTAGTACAGAGTAGACGTCATTTAGCAAGCACTACATTGGGGTGTAATTGTCGTTGTGCAAGTGACCTGGGGGAGCTGCGGCCTCCGCTCTTGGATGCTGTATTTAACCCAGGCCATGACCGCGTTAAACACCTGCTCCTCGCTGCGCACGTTCAGCTCGTCACTCGAAATGATGTCTATCAGCTGATTGGCTGGGAGCAGCATGAACTCCTCACTCTCCATCACCTGAGGGTTGGGTTTAAATAAACAGGGAGGGGCTCAGTCCATCAGCCCACAATAAAACATCTCCCTGTTTGCAAAGTAACTGTCACAGAAAAATTTATTTCTTTGTATTGTACCCTATATAACAAGAAAACAAGGAAGAGAAACAGGAAACAAGGGTGGAAGCTTAAGGGATAAAATAGTTTAACTTATCTTTTTTGCTCACTGTAATAAAAATAGGAAGGTAAGCAAACCTAGATCATGAAAAATACATTGTAATGATAAAACCTTAAATACTGATTATAAATGAACCTTTTAACATTACCCACACATATTCCTAATCTCCCATTAGGTTTCCTTCTTGAGAATTACCCACTCGTATAATCTACAAGCCGTTTTCCCCTTTTCTTCTCTCTATAATCACCCACTGGTTTGTAGGGGTGTAACGATACATCACGATGCAAAAATGCGACGATGTGCATCGTGGAGATCTGCAATATCAGGTGTATTCTATTGTTTATTACACGCTGACAGAAAAGAGCAGAGTCGAAACCTAGTAGTCTTAAAGAGAAGCTTAACATTCTGAGCTCTAAATAAATGGATA
>JAOUQW010000010.1:12466891-12483743 GCA_028565825.1 Olivaichthys viedmensis | reverse complement strand
CCAGCATACCTCCCTACTGCAGGTTGGGAGAGACAGAAATAGGAATCGTTAAATCACCCACAGGTGCGAGCACTCCCACGATTACCTATCACCTCGCTATGACCCCGCTCTCTCCGGCAGCCGCCGACGCTCGGCCACGCCCCCGCTACCACAATCAAATCATCAGGGAATTTAGGAATACAGGTAACTTCTAAACATAATTGGTAGGCACAAATGCTATAGACAGGAAGTGCCCAATCCCAATCCTAATCCCTGGTGAATTTTGGCATTAGCGGGTGAATTTGTCAATATACCCGCCACATTGGTGGGTAGCCAAGATGTTTCTTTTCATACAAAGAAAACCCGGATGTTAGGGCAATTCAGTGACTACAATGTTTGATTGGACGGGTGACTGGTATAGTTTCGCGCTCTAATTACCCAATAACCTCAGGGCGAGCTGGCAGTGTTAACTATCTACTCATCTTTGACACAACGAAACATAGCTAGTAGCTATAGTGTTCTAGCTAGCATATACCAAAAATGTGGCGGCACATCAAAGGGGTGAAGAGGCTGATAGAGAGTACTAAAACGACAAATAAATCGAAAGATGACGAGCAAACGCACTCATGTGCAAAAAAAGGAAAAAGATAATTCAACAAGTGGTATACATCCGACAACTGTAAGACGCCCGAGTGACCACCGAGCAAATGATGTATTGTGCTGATTGCCACCTGTATCTAAAAAAATCTAAAACTAATCATTTTGTGTGCAGCACAAAGAAATTTAAATTAGAAGCCATTAAAGATCACGAACAATCAAAGAACCATTTACAGTCTCTTAGCACTAAACTGATGAAAACGGGACTACCTTATCAAGTTGTGCTACTTGAGCGCGCATATAGGTGTTCGTCAATCAATACCGCAATATTTTGTGCTAATTTCCTACTTTATTACCGTGACCTCATGCAGTAAACATGCCCCCAACTACTGTAAATGTGTCACGCGCCCGGCTGAGCGCGCAACATAACGCGAGCGGTCGTCATGGCGACGACCGCGGACATGAACTTGTGTTTCCCTGTTTGTGACACGTGAGTGCTGTTAAGTGTTTCCAGCTGTCCCTCGTTCGTCTCCCTTAATTACTAAGTGTTTATATACCCGCTTGTATCCGTCCTGTGTTGTCTCTCGTTGTTAATGTCAGCATGTGTTATCTGTTTGTATGCTCGGATCTTTAATAAACATGTTTTCTATTAACTACCTCGCGCCTGTGTCCGAACCCCGGAACCTACACACCGTGACAAAATGGTGTTGTCAGAAAATGCTTCTAGCAGAAAACCATAGGTAGCATATTTCGACAGTGTAAACTATTAAAGAAAATGGCACCATCATAAAAAACTATAAGAAGAAACGTGAATTAAAGACTGAAACCTTCCGCTAAAATGAAGTGCGCATGCGCAGAACTCCCTCGGTAGGTCTCGAGAGGTAGGATAGATTGTCAGAACACCAGAGGAGAGTACTGCAGTCAAGGCGCTCACCTCGATGAAAAAGAAAATTGGCTGGTGAAAAGTCTGTTTGGCTGGTAGATTTTAAAATCCACCAGCCAATAAAAAAGTTAATTTCAGGCCCTGGTTGACCAAGAATGTTACGACTGATTAGTCTAGACTTGTCATCTTAGAGGAGACAGCCCTAGTAGGTCAGTGATGAAGTCCTTCAATTCTCTTTTACACCTCTTTTACACCTACATTAAGATTAAGTAAGTATTTATAAATAAGTATGCTACAGGTACAGATGTCACAAAAAGGACTTTTTGTAGACGCATACAGTGCAGCCTGTTAGTAATTGTACAGTGACAGGTTTTGTTATTTTAGCTCTGTAATCCAGCACTTTAGATTTCAAATGAAATGCATGCTGAATGCCATCTGAACGTCAGCCCCTCCCCTGCTTTATGCAGCCGATATAGTTTAGTACGGATAAATATACTCTTACAAATAAATAATACTATTGAATATAATCTGAATTTTTCTTCACTGGTGATGCTCTACCAGGCCTGTAATGCCATTTTCAGTTCCTCATTGTTTTGGGTGCTGTTTAACTTCAGCCTTGTCTTCAGTAAGTGAAATTCATGCTCAGTGGCGATCGGGTGTTTGACTTGGCCAGTCATAGTTGAATTTATTCTCTGGCAATTCACTAATGTAGTGTATTCCATGGTCTGCCAGGTTTTGATATTGCTTTGTTCATCAGTGCATTCTTGCTTTTTAACAAAGTGCCAAACAGTTGAGATTGATTTATTTGGATTTCTCATCATCATAATGGTCTGCTTTTACTGGAACTTACAATTCTTTGATCTTCATGTTCAGAGACAAGAAAAGCAGACTGCAGATTTAAATACCACATCTAGAACTCAAGACATTTTTCTTAGCTTTCTTGTGCATGACAGCTAGCAAAGAAACAACTGAGCCACTAGTTGTCCAATTAACTAACACAAGGAGATTATGTCTAAGACGGGTTGTGATTCCTACATGGCTCAGTGTCTGCGTTGTTTCATTTCCAATCCAATGTCCTGGAATTAAAATCCTCTAAATGTGGTTCACTGTACAGTCAGACTGCATTGTATATACCAACAGCAACAGTAGCTGCACTGTGAAAAAAAAATGAATCATGTCAAATTGTTCTCGTTCTCTATTGTTCTCTAGATCCCTCTATCTGCAGGGATCTAGGGACAATCTGGCATCCTCCTTATCTAAGTGCAATTTATTTCTCATGAAGATGCAGCTGATACTGAACAATACATATGTTAAAGTCTGCAGTGAAGACACACCTGAACACACACACCTTGGTATCTGTCTTGTGCCCTGCATCTGGATGTTGACACATTTTATGAGTGTTAAGATTCGCTTTTCTGCGACCCCGTTGGTCCCTGCTTTCACTCATGACCTCTGGGATACTAGTGCTGCAATTAGGTGGAAAAATGACCATCACTAAATCTTTTCCAGAGCAAAGGTTGACAGGGAAACCTGAAGGACAAAGCAAGAGGCGATGGACTTACTACAACTTTATGATATTACTAAATGTGCCGGAGGGGGAGGGCAGACCTGGTGTGATATGTGGAATAAAAAAATATATATGTGTGTGTGCTTGAGTGGTCTTGACCTAATTAGCTCAAACTGCACTTGACTCCGAGTATTTTTAGAGATGCAGCGATCCCACTTTTTCCATATTTGACACAATGCTGAGATCTGGATTCCGGCCGATACCCACACTGATCCGATCCTGAGATCCTGCCAGTATCCGAGCGACTCTATACAAGCTTCTGTAGCCAAGTTATGCAAAACTGAGATGTGATGGCGGCGTGGTTTATGACAATTTGTGTCCTGTGTTCACACGTAAGATCTTTGTCGTGTCAGTCATCACACACGTTCCAGGCATAAAATACATAATTGGAAAATATGTCAAATTTGATCCAACATGGAGCAAGCGTTTCAGGACAGCATCAGCCCTGATACTGATACTTAGTACACTGATACTTAGTTTCAGATCAGTACAACCCTAACCATTTTGTTACATTAGTATTGGGCATGTACTGTGCTACATATACCAATATATCAGTTTACCAATATATCATGGTAAATTACGTACTTACTGTTTGTAAAGTTATCATAACTTACTACTTTGAAGAACATAAGACTTTCAAATGATGCCAGTCATGTAGGAAATAAGCTCTGAAAACTCACCTCCCAACCATCTGGCTTTTTCCGCTTAGAATCAATATGAAATTACAACTTGTCTTTCACACTACTCACAATCAACGCTACTTTAATAGCAATGCTGCACTTTTTCAGAATTTTTTTTTCTTCTTTCTTTATTACGCATAAGTAAGGCTCATAGTAAGGCACTGCATATTATCTAAAAATGGAGTAAAGCCTGAAAACAATAATTTGACACGATTTGACAGAACTGATCAGTCTTTGATCAGCAAAAATTGTAATGCTTAATCATAACCCTGTGTGCCAACAAGCACAATTGCTAACAACAGTTTAACTATTAATATCCTGAAGACTCAAACACCATTTGCACATTATTAATGTGCAGTCTATTAGAGATTTGTATTAGCGCTAATTCATCCAGTGAGTTTACATGCACTGAAGTAATCTAATAACCCCAGGTCTACATGTGTCAGTAATCAGATTTCTTTTTAAATACATAACATGTGCACCTCTACAGTTGTTTAAGAACCTGCCAATAAACCCGGTGAAGAAGAACAATGTGACGTAAAATTCCAGAGTCTCACATCTGGCGAATGTTTATATGAATTTGCTTTCAGAAAGGAGTTTAATGTTTGTGCAGTGTAAAAGAGTTTAATGTTTGTGCAGTGTAAAGGAGTTTAATGTTTGTGCAGTGTAAAGGAGATTAATGTTTGTGCAGTGTAAAGGAGTTTAATGTTTTTTTGCTGCCATTTTGTGTCATGGTCAGCGAGCACCGCCTAGGACACGAGCACATGTGTGTTGAGTTCCGCCCTGTCTTGTCCCGTTAATTGTCCCCAGCTGTTCTTTGTTTGTGATCCCCATAAATATTTGATGTTTGATGTCATGTTGGATGTTGCGTGTAGTGTCTGTAATGTGAATTAATGTGTAAATAAATGTTCGTTATGTTGCTCAGCGGCTGTGCGTTTGTGTCCTGCATTCTGCCACATTGTGACAGAATCATCGACCTCAAAAAGGACACAGCAGGCTGCTTCCTGTGTCGCTGCGTGGAGGAAGAAGAAGAGGAGGTATATCTGCCGATGGTGGAACTGTGCACGCTCTTGAAAGCCGACGACCTGGTGAGGCCTCGCCCCCGGGGAAGCAGAGGGCTGGGCCAGGGTTTGCCAGGAGGGCGAGGAGCGGCAGGCGTGAATCAACGTTCTGGCCGCCATGGTGATGTCATTAGCCGCGCAGCGACAGATCGCCCCCCTGGTTGCACTTCCACGCCGATCCCCTCGGAGCCAGCCACAGAAGCCTCTCGTCTCTGACCGAGCCCGAATCAAGAGCCTCTCTGGAGCAGAGGAGGAAATCCCCCTGGAAATCCCCCATGCAGGAGGCGTGGTTGGGCTCCCTGCCGCCGCAGGAGGCGTATCTGAGCTCCCTGACACGATGGACTGGCTCGCAGAGCTCTTCCAGGGGCTCACCATCACAGGGGGAGCTCCGCTGGCTGCCAGTGTTGCGCTCGCACCGCCGGCGGCCAGCATGAGGGTTGCTCCGACCCCGGGCATCGGGGACCGTGGCGGAGCTTTGCTTCCAGCCCCCGCCATCACTCCGCTCCCGGGCCCCAGCAGTTTCTTGTTTGTGATCACCATAAATATTCCCTGTGTGTCTGTCTTCAATTTCGATGATTGTTTGTCATGTTGGATGTTGCGTGTAGTGTTTGTAGTGTGAATTAACGTGTAAATAAATGTCCGTTATGTTGCTCAGCGGCTGTGCGTTTGTGTCCTTCAATCCGCCACATTGTGACATTTTGCAGGTGTAGTGTAGTGTTGAATTAGGTCTATTGTGTTTACTGTCACTGGGACAGCTCTTCTCTCTCCGGTTATGTTTGCACACGAAAGATATCAGATTAACTGTATTCATGTGCTGAATAACCTGATTACTGAACTGAAATCCAGGTGTCTTTATCAGGTTTATTAAAAGCTGATGTAAGATGTCATTATGTGCTGTTTACATGACCACTTGAATCATTTTGTCAGCTGCTGAAATCACATTATTAGTGTGCATGTAAACACACACAGTGACTGTGTTGCTATAGGACTCGTAAAGGATTGCTGAAGGTCTTGGATTGTTACTTACCCGTGGCTGACTGATAGTGTTGAACCAGCACTCATAACAGTCAACTGATTTGTGAATATTGCCCTCCATTGGTGTAATCTGCCTTGTTCTGTGGGCTGGAAACCATTCCCAGAAGGCTTTTCTCCAATAGCCCTAATTTATATCCACTGTTTTAACACTGTGCTACAAAATAGCCATCCCGAGAAAGACCATAACAGCCAAATGGTGAGGAATGCAGGGACCTGTACAGACCTCAGTCCTTTGTGTGTGTGTGTGTGTGTGTGTGTGTGTATGACTGAATATAGGTTGCCTTTGCCACAGTCTTATTCCTACAAGGCAGTCCAGCATCCCTCCCAAGGTCCTGCCCCATCTTGGAATGGATCTTGGACTGTTGTGAAGGAATGACAGAAATCACAACTCGTCACACTGCTCAAGTATAATTTATCATGTAGTGATGTGGTTCCTAACATTTTTAACAACACAGACCGGACCGCAGCCCACAATATGTTTGATGGACCATTATGTGGGTGGCAGAGGGGAGGGAAGGCAGGGTCAGTGTCAAGGAGGGGCATTCACAGGCTATTTTTAAATAAAATAGAAAAAAAATAATCCATTAATCTTTTAGGCTACGCTTGGATTTTACATTTGGTGGAATAGGGCTGTATTTGTGTGCATGCACAACACTGTCACTATGTCACTGATGCCTTAACTGTGGTTTGTTAGCATTATGTTATCAGCCGGTTAAGAAGGCATCAGCTCCATGTTGCTTTTTCAATGCTTGCACCATCTAAAGCCTTTCCCTTTAAAGTAAGTGAAGAAGAAGGAAATGCGCTTGCCAGCTATTTGGAAGAGCCGTTGGTGCTCAGCAACCATGCAACAACAACATCATGGCATGCTCCTGCTAGTTCACAATCTGCCTTTTAATCAGAAACATGGTTGATTATGATTTGTTGGTGGACATGGTGATGGTGTTGGAGAACCTGTCCGTATGATTTCATGACAATACGATTTATTGCATCAATGCACTAAGCTGCGCACAGTTAGTATATAGCAAATGTATGTGTGAAAGAGAGGCAGAGTGGGCGAACCAGTGCATATTTGGAGATATTGAGATGCGTAAATGTGTTGGTTGACCAGGACACTTGTTTCTCACTCATTACAGATTTAATTCGCTGATTCATTTGTTAAACTTTGCCCTAAGGTACCAATACCAGTCCGTGGCCTGATGGTTGGGAACAACTGATCTAGAACATCTGTAGATTTAGCCATTCTTACAAAGGTATTGACTAGGTTTCAGTTCAAGATTTTTATTTAAGTAATTACATGAACCATAATATCCTGTCGAATGGTATTTTCCTTAATAGTCCTAATATAAAATAATTTATCATATGATTATTGTCTTCTACATTGAAGTCTACATTCTACTCTTTTTTTTTCTCTTTGCAATAATCTTACCAATGTCTGATTTGTGTACATTATTATTAAGACCACATATCACTATGTTATGTTTTGTGTAACTGTCTCAATGTTTTATCTAGCACTGCTAAATAATAGAGGATCCAATTTCCTGTTCTATTTTTCATAAGGACACACACTGCCTACCCCATTATGTCATGCAGTCATGAGCACCATAACTTCTCTCTGAGTTTGTAGGACAGCCATTTTCTCAATTTCCATGTAGCCAGCAGATTTTTCTGCAGCGCCATTAACCATGAGTAGACACAACACAATGAGTTTTTCTTTTAATTTGACTTTGCAGATGAAATTCTGCAGAAGAGGGCTCTTAGTCACACGCTTTGACAAACTGTGTTTTTTTTATTATTATTTTTTTTTTTATAGCAACAGAGCCCAGCAAGCCCATTTGGGAGAAGTACTTGTGGACCTCCACACTCTGTCATCTGGTGTTCAATAGTTTGGTGTCTCTAATAACTGGGAAATCAATGGCTTTCCCTGGAGACTGTGTAGAAGTAGATAGATAGAGCAAAGTGCACAAGCAGAGGATTTATCTGTTTCTATGTTTTGTTCTTGCCTAACGTTTCATTTCAGCCAGAGCAGCGACATCAAGACTCTCCTTGCAGCTTCAAAGTGCTCTGTCAGTAAGTCAGTTGTTGAAGCTAATTAGCTAGGTATGTTCTTTTTAATGTTCTTTTTAATACTTCAGTGAAGTTGAATGTTTAGCATACTTGTAATAATGATGCCAACAGAAACATGTGCACCTTTTTAAAATTAAGACCACGTGTCTGAAAATTTCTAAATGCTGCTATCATTATATCTATATCAGAACAAAATGAAAAGTAGGAGTAGCCTCTTGCTCTTGTGCCTCAAGACTAGCCTCTGTTTGGAAGCGCCGAGTGTAAGTGCATCGTTTGAGAAACAAATGTATCTGTCAGACTTTTATGGAATAGCCCACATGAACATATAACTTTTATTAGTCAGTCCTGCCTGCCTGTTTTAGGCCTGCGGAATTGTTTCACCCTGGAGGTCATGAGAAATGGACTTGGTGTTGAAATTGCAGAGCTGTTCAGCTGATGGTCATGCTTTTTGCTTCCTGGATTTTTTTATTTTTTTATTTTTATCCTGAAAATGAAACCAAGGAAACCTTTCTGGTTAAAAATTGGTTAGATACACAATACCTTGATTCCACATTTGTATTCCACATTAGTTATACTTAGTGCTGAATTTATTATTATTTGTAAATGAAGCTGAAGTTGCTAAAAAGATTTAACTCATTTCCATAGTGATATTCACTGAACACACCCTTTATTGTTTGAAATAGGTTTTTATATGTTTAAAACAAGAAAAAATATAATAATAATGTCTCTATCATATATGACCTGCCTTCTGTCTCCTGCTGGCTATATATTATTTGTTTGCCCTTGTACCAAGGATTTGGCACAAATTGGTGACTCAGACAGACAACAGACGATCGATTGCATGGGTACTACACGGACTAAATTGAAAAAATGAGCAATCCATTCATGCATAAAAGGTCGTTTAAACAGAGATGTGGCTACATGTTATTGGTAAGACTGCAGTGAAGTGTGTTGCTTCCAGCAGTTTGATTCAATAACGCTGAACATAGTGAGACATTAACCGAATGCGTCAGGGTCATTGCTTAAAAATCATCATACCTTTCTCACCCTGTACAAATAAATGACATTGCCTAAAAGGCCTTGTGTAGGACAGGGAAGGTTTATGAGTCTATTAGTGTATTGCTACGATCAGCATAACTCCCAATAGAGTGCCATATACGTGTTACCCTTTCAAGCCCTCTCTACAGATTGTCCTATGGATCTGTTATCTCTCTTTAGGAGAGACCCAACACTCTTTTACTGTACAGACTTTATTGACTCTATTGACTGTCACTCTAGCAGCAGGAGGTTTAAGGGCATGAAATCAATGATGTGCCTATTCTACACAAGCTTTGTATGTCTCTTATTGTCGGTGGCATGTGCATGTGCTGTTTGCTCTTTTGTGTCATTCTGAAGTTCACCTGAGCCTTTCTGCAGCGCCCAGGTTTCAGGACTGGAATGACAGCATTGTACACCAAAGACATAAAGCTTTGCTCAATCTAGGGATGAACCGATAAGGGAATTCTGGATGACGATATGCAATATTATATTTGTACAATCTATCTATCTGCCGATACACACAGACCAACCATTAAAACCATTTTGCAGGCTAACCATTAAAACTAAATATAATTTTAAAAATTAAAAAAAAAAAAAATTTTTAATTCTGCTGAACCACTTCCTGGTGTTTTCTTTTTCTTTCTTTTAAATTGACAAGCTGAATAAAAAATAAAGTTAAGTTAAAACAAAGTTAAAGCAGCGCTGCCTAAACGTTCTGCTGTTCCAGTATACAATAAATGAGTCATCAAACATCAGTTTGAATTATCGTTCAAATCTATGCATCGGTCCAATGCCAATATTTTTTTTTATTTACAATTATCTGCCGATACTGAGATGATTCTGATTATAATCATGCATCCCTAGTTCAGTCTAAGTGAAATGACTTTGATAGCTCTTTAGGAAGATCAGTAAATCTATATCTGAACGTGGTAATGAAAAGTATTTATGGTGCATTAAATAATTATCAGTGGGGTTTTTTTGCTATGAGAATATGACAGGATTCCCCCATAAAGAATGCAGTGAGATGTCTTTTGATGTGTCGCTCCAAATTTCTGACATTTTGCATGCCTAATGAAGCCAGTCTGGATCCTGATGCTCAGATGTTGACAGAAATCCCCCTCTGATGAGCTGAGTTGAGCTCAGGAACTCTGGAATGTTTAGTGTGACACTTGTAAGAAGACGTCTATGAAGATTTCTGAAACATAACAAATTCCTTTTTATTGTAATTTTAATTAACAAGACAGATTCAACACAGAGGTTGTGCTGATTAACATGTCAACCTCATGTCTCACCTGTGGTACAGTGTCTTTATTGTAGTGCTATTCCAAGCCATTTAGCCCTTAAGTATGAACTCCTTGTATGAACTGTAATTGTAGTGAACTTGCAAAATAATGCGGCTATTCATGCCCTGGCACCACCTGCTCATAATCACATACACCTGCATCCGGTTTACCATGTAATTAATCCCTGTATGTATGTTCTTTAGTTTCGTTAAGATGCTTTGCATATCGTCGCTGTACATGAAAAACATGTATCTCCAAAATTCAAATTTTTCAGGAACACGAAAAAAAAAAACTTTTTCATATCATTAATCATACACAATAAATCCGAAATTCATGGTGTGATTTGTCAGCTCTTCATTGGTCATTTAGATGTTAACTGCTGTGGGGTAGATGGAGGTTTTTGCCCACATTCCATATATGATCAAAAGTAAAAAAAATGCAAAAAGTGAAGATACATGTTTTTCTTAGGACAGCGATGATATGTTTCCTGCCACACTTTCTTGTTTCCTCGTTTATCTCGTGTTTTCCTCTTGCACTGTTCTGATATTTTGCAGTTTTGACCCTACCTGCCTGAATCAACCCCAGTAAAAGTACTCCGTGATTACATCTTGCATCAAAAGCTTCTGACGCCTCAGTGTTGTAACACACAAGCCACTGGCTACTCACATAGTCACATCACATGCTTAAACATCCTTAGGACCAGACTCACAGTGTCCACTCTCATAACTACACACCTTTCCTTTTATTGTATTTTAATGATTGTAGTTACTGAATAATTCATAGTTGTGACTGAACAATATGCTTTAAGGTATCTGGACAGCATTTCTAACGACACCATTCTTTTACCATTCCTTTCAAGACATTTCAAAATATATATTTCTTAAGGTGAAAAAAGACACTGATTCAGTGGTCACTCTGGATCTCCCACAAATATGTTTCTGAGAGGCCAGCTCTAATATTCAACATTCTTTCAGAGACCACTCACACACAACAGATGGAAGTATTACCATCTTTGAGAAGAAATGCTTTAAAACAGGATCCTGGTATAAATTCAGGCTGGTTCAGTAACTGCTCAGTTGACTCAGGGCCAACACCTATTAGGAACCATAATAACAATAATGTTTCTATTATATGCAGTTCACTAGAAGTGCGACCAGGAGCTGGATTGGTACACTGATAACTTAATATCAGTTGCAGTGTCATTGTCTTAGATTTTCTATCTAAAGAAAGATGAGATAGCAGCAGCCTCCCAGGTATGTGTATGTGTGTGTGTGTGTGTGCATTTGTTTGTTTAAACATTAGCAGTCCTGTGTAGATTCAGTAACAACACTAACATTATTGTAGTTATTGTACTCCTTTAGCATTGGCCACTTTATATCTCTAGTGCCAGATTATTTGATTAATAATTATTAATGATGTGTTTTTTTGTGCTGTGGATCTGTGGCTTCCAGAAAACCCTTCTCATTGCAACTCTTGTTGAATGTTTGGCAGACTTCAGAGGAATCCTAGTTTCCCAAAGAGGTCCACTGGGCTTTGGATGATGCCTGTTTGTTTAATAATTCATGGTAAGCAGTAGTGGATGTCTAAGAGATGAATGATGAGAAGAACAGACCGGGAAATGTCGTCTCAGGATGAATGCAGAACTGCTGGAGTGCTGAAGAACAAGGGCAAATTGCGCTTCTTGAGAAGCCTGTTCCATACTAGCCTGCTTTGCCCAATCACTTGTATAACATGGGGTATGCTAGATTTTTACTTGAAGCACTCATTTCACTTTCTCAAATGTAGAACTTGTGGTGCACTTGTGATGGCTAACAGCAGTTACTAGCCTTCCTTCAGGAACTGGTCCAGTTCAGCTACAGCATTTGGTAAATGTAAATGCTGTGCTGCATGCTAAATTCAGCACAGAATATCTTTACAGGCTGGCTGTGTATTTAAGCTACAGGATTCAATAAACTGGAGTACACACCCCAAGTTTATGGTTTCTAGCCATAGCTTAACAGCAGAAAAAACAGACTGGAAACAGTCTTATATTTTACTTCATGTGTGTAACTGAATGGGCTACGACTTTATAAGACAAACTCTGTAACACACACACTATAACTAAAGGGTTTGGCTACTTTAAAAGGGTTATATTTTGAATATTGACTTTTTCTGTTTTGGTGGTTGCAGCAACACTGAGAAGATGTGAAATCACTACCTAGTGCGGTTCCTTTCGTTCAGCAGTGACAAAAAACTCTCCCTATATGGACAAACCATTCAAAATCACAGACTTTATCTATGTCAGTTATTCATTTGACTAACTCACTGTGATTGGCCCATGGCAGCCAATCAACATACTTTATAGCGCAACCAAAGTTCTCTAATTAGTGCGAGCAGTAATACAAACTCAAAATGACAAATGAAAAGAGCCAGGAGAAATGAGCCATTCCCGCTACAAAGCGGCAAATAAATTCATTAATTTGTTCCCCAAACACAAAACTCTCCATAACCAGTGGGAAAAGTTTGTTTTTGCCCTTTCTCCAGCTTTTCCACTCTTTATACTTACACCACAGCATATTTCTCTCAGGACTACACGCAGGGGATTTTTTTGATCTCGTGGTTTCGTGACATTAAATAATAAATCTGCATATTTCTGCTCAGGTTTAGAACAGCGACAAGTAACAAAACACTGATTTTTAAAGAAGACGACTGTATTTATTGACTTGTAAAATGTTTCTCACTTCGTTGAGCATGCTATTAACTCGCTAACTTAACCCTGCTGGCTACTGCTGATAAACTCACTGCTCTGCTCCATGAGTCAGCTAATGAATATAAATGAACATTGAAGTGTCTGCTTTATGACTAGTGGGTGGTCTCTGTGAAAACGGGCTGTGAGTTGGAGAAGTAGACAAAAGCACTCTGTAACAATTTATTAAAATATACAGGCATGATTTTCAGAGTAATAATCGCATGATATGTGTTTTATAGACAGCAATAATACAAAAATGCCTGAAAATAATAAGCTATAGGACCTTTAACACGCATAACAAGCACAAGTTATAAGACATATGCTTCAATTTTCTTCCTGATCGACCCCAGACGTATTTGTCTTTGTAGTGTGTATTCTCTAATGTGACTAAATGAGAGCATTTCTCTTTTTTTCTCTTGGTTTCTCTCCTGTGAGTTTTTGCCTTTCTTTCTCCTTTTTCTTGCAACTCTCATAAAGTGGTCTTGGTGTGTAATTTGTGTTGCTTGGCGTAACCCAGTCAGAGGTTGATTCATTGAGCACTGCTAGCTATTAGCTATTAGCACCCACAGCGGTAAACCAGTGGTAGCATATGTGTGTGTGTGTGTGGCTGTGTTTTAAGAGCCTATTGGATCTCTGCTACCTGAGTTCTGTGCTAGATTTTTGTGTGTTTGTGACTTTTACAGCTCACTTGGTTAATTTTCTCTCTTCAGAACGATTAAAAATGATAGACACGAAAGAGTGTTACTATCTGCTGTCTATCAGTACAGAGAAGCTCAGAATCAGAATCGTGCTTTATTGGCCAAGTACACTTGCGTATACAAGGAATTTGACTCTGTGCTTGCACAAACAACATTGATTCTATAACACGTTTTTGCTATGTACAGAAGTGGATACTATATACAACTATTGCACTGTAAGTAAAAAAGAAGGATATTGTGCAGAAAAAAGGTAATAGCATCTTAAACACAATGCTGACAATGGCACAGTCATCGTGTTTGTGGAGAGATTAAGTGTTCATGAATCGAAAACTATGCAAAATGTTTCTTGACATGCACCTTGCTGACACATGCATAGCATGTTGTTAGTGATCTAACCATCACTAATTAACATGGAGGAAGCACAGAACACAGAGGACTGGTAGAATATAATGCTATTTTATTGTCACATATACAAGTACAGTACAGTGAAATTCATTCTTTGCATATCCCAGCGCGTTGGTAAGCTGGGGTCAGCCATGATACAGCACCCTTGGAGCAGGGAGGGTTAAGGGCCTTGCTCAAGGGTCCAACAGTGGCAGCTTGGTGGAGTTGAGGCTTAAACCCATGACCTTCTGATCAGTAGCCCAGTGCCCTAACCACTGAGCCGCCAATGCCTAGCTGCCCCTATCTGGTATGCTTGTGAAATTTATAGGTCACCCAGGTATGCATGTGTATTTCAGTAGATGTTTTTTTTATTTTTTTTATTGCTCTTTATTTTGGAAGCATACGGTCTCCGAGATCTCGGGATGGAAGCGTATGAGTTACTGAAGTAGTTTGCTAATGTTGAGATGCTGTGGCCCTGTGTGGGAGGCCCACAACTGAAGCAAACAGCGAGTCAGAGAGCGGGCTGAATATAAACAACCTCAGAGACACCTTTTTAGCAAAATGTTTCCAGCTGCAGTGTTTTGTTGGTTTCAGCACAATGGAATTTGGATTTTAGCTTTGCACGAGCATCAGAAATGGCATGGAACCTACTTTGTGTTACTTCAAAGGCGCCATACGAACAGAAATAACTGGGTTATTGCATGTTTTCTGTGCAGCTATGAATATGGTGATTATACAGGGTGTGATGTTAGAGAGAGACAGAATCTCAGTTTGATTCTTACAGTCCTTTCCCCAGTTCACCAATATAATACACTGGTTTGATAATGTTTGCTGTGTTTCGATGCATGGCAAGTCTAAATGATTTTCTAATAAAAAGCCAATTACTGAACCATTTCTAAATCAGTGCTTGGAGTTCTTCCTTTGCTCATATGAGAGATTGGTTTCGAGAGGCGACGGCAGCGTGATTATTGTTTGTTCTCTGCAGTCGTGAGCCGCTACACTACAGTGACACCATTTTCATGAGAATGAATCAAGCGGAACATTTCATCCGCGCACGATTCCTTTATCATTTACTCGTTATCATTTAGTAGCTCTCCTGCTGAGCACTCGTTTCTCAACTGGGGGTGTTGCTAACAAGTGGATTGTCAGTTTTTTTTTTTTGTTGTCCAAACATGTATCCCTTAGGTGGGTCATACTGTTGGGTCAGTGGTCAATCTTTGATACATTGTGTTTGGGTTTCGCACAGAATGACTGCCCTGAGGTACATGTGAACTCTGGCTTTTATGAAAGACACAGTGGAGGAAATGAAGTAATAGGACCCTTGGTGTGAGGATGGATGGCTTCTCCATGCTTGCTCTGTGGGAAGTCTATGAAAGAAGAGCAGGACAGATTATTTTCTGCTTAGGGAAGTACATCATACGATGGGTGGAGGAGAGGAACAGAAGAGAAGCAGGAAGAAACCAAATATCAGTGCTGCAGAAATATGTCGATAGAAAAAAAGTGAGAACAGCTTGAGGTCGCATGAGTTCTTCCCTGTGAACATAGGGGCATATGGACCGTTCTTATTTTGTTTGTATTTTTTAAAAGCCTCTTTTATTGCAGCATATCTTACTTGTGCCTCATATTTTATACAGCATTTAGAACCAATATGACAATGCAGCAATAACTATAAAGACAGACAAAATTATAGATCTGTTAATATGGCTCAGAGCTGACACATGGGGAGCTGAGGTAATTCCATCTTTTACAGGTGCTGCTCTGATTTTATTTCCGTCTGGAATGGCGGTGTCTGTTTTTTTTTCTGCCTGCACCCCTGAGAAAAATGCAGCCCAAATTACCTACTGTTTTTTTGACAAGCTCAACTGACAATTGTAGCCCCTTTAGGATTTTAGCAGGCAGATGTCATCTGAAAAAAGGTATGTTTTTTCCACTGCTATTCGCTGCATGTAGTCGATTTTGCCTGCGGATTAGGAGTAAATATTTCCGGTAATCACGAAATGATTTGGAAGAGTCTCTATAAAATTTTGTTGCTATTCGTTGAATCACTTTGTCTTCATACTGTCTTCACTGGGAGCGTATTAAAAGGAAAATGAAAATAAAGGTAATCAAAATCAAGTGTCATCCTGCAAGCTGATTAAATTAGCTGGCCATTATAATGACAGCTACAGTCGGTATAAAGCCTCACTTTATATTCGCATATGCCCCAATATCATGATTGTAGTGTTCTATTAATACATTCATTGTCCGATAATGTGAACACCACAGTGTGTGACACAAACATCCGGGTTCAAAGGAAAAGAAGCTGCTGGAAACTCTCTCATTCTGCATCCCATTCTGGATTCAAGAGTTTTTCTTTTACAGAGTAGATGGGGAAATTATTTTATTACAGACATCATCCTGAAAAACAAATCCGGCTAGGGCTGTAGTCACAATCTGACCAGATCTCGTGATTACGCTTGATTATCATGTGACTAGTGTAAAGGGTATGAACCAACGTGTCGACGTGTGTTCTGATGTTACAAACTGTCTGTCGTAGCTCCTAAAGCCTGAAATCGAATCCTAGTTCGTGGACCTGCCGCATGCAGCCCTTGAAATGCAATATCATACCCCTTCTTTCTGTACTCTCTCCTCTTACAACAAGACCCTTTGATGTAAAATTGACACTTTAGTGGATAGCACTTCAGGGATCTGGTATTGCCTGGCAACTGAAAAAAAAAAACACAACTGGTCTATGATTTTTTGAGGCAAATAATCTGTATGGGCTTGTATGAGTGTGTATGTGTGTGTGTGTATGTGTGTGTAGGATAGAATTCTCTCCCTCCTCTCCTTCCTAGGCAGACAGGAAGTAGAAAGCA